>JAGFNQ010005955.1:143936-342769 GCA_024364735.1 Boesenbergia rotunda
AAGTGTCAGTCAATTGTGTGATGCAAGTTACACAATTTATTTTCAACCAAGTCAATATCTAGTTAGACAACATGACACTTTTGACACGGTACTAGTAGGAACAAGAGTAGATAACATTTACCAAGTATCTTTTAAATGTGCTACTAATGCTTTTGCTAAGTGTCTCATGTCAAAAGAAGAGGAGTCCACCCTTTGGCACCGGAGACTAGCACATGTGAACATGAAGAATATCCGGAAGTTGACTAACAAGGGATTAGTTCGTGGCTTACCAAGCATCATGTATGAGAAAGAAAAGGTTTGTGATGCATGTCAAATGGGTAAGCAAACAAAATCTGCACATAAAGGTAAAAGCACTGTAAGTACTTCTACCGCATTGGATTTACTTCACATGGACTTGTTTGATTGTAGCACTATCATATCATTGAATGGTAGTAGATATTGCTTTGTTATCATTGATGATTTTACTAGATATACATGGACATATTTTCTATAATATAAAGATCAAGCCTTAGATTTTTTCATTTCTTTTTGTAGAAGAGTTGAAAATGAAAAATCATCAACAATTAAGACAATAAGAAGTGATCATGGAGGTGAATTTCAAAACCAACGGTTTTTAGAGTTTTATTAAGATAGAGGGTATAGACATGAGTTCTCCACTCCTAGAACACCACAACAAAATGGTGTTGTAGAGAGGAAGAATCGTGTTCTACAAGAGGCTGCTCGGAGCATGCTCAATGAGTACTCATTACCGAGTTACTTGTGGGCCGAAGCTGTAAACACGGCTTGCTACGTGCAAAATCGAGTTCTCATACATAGATTCTTAGGTAAGACTCCTCATGAACTTTGGTTTGGAAAACCACCTACGGTTAGACACCTTAGGGTGTTTGGTTGTAAGGTGTTTATTCTAAACACCAAGGACCATCTTGGAAAGTTCACGGCAAAGGCTGATGAAGGGATACTAGTTGGGTACTCCTTAGTTAGCAAAGCCTACCGAGTCTACAATAAGAAATCTAGATTGGTTGAAGAGTCTTCTGATGTTGTCTTTGAAGAAATTCTAAAAGCCAATGGGCAACCAGAAGATGAAGTCCAATTCGAACTTAGGATACTAAGTTTGAATGAAAGTCCAAATGTTATTGATGGTGATGAATACGATGACGGTGAGCCTAGACAAACCATAGATCAGCCAGATCCTGAGGCTCAGCTTGTGTCTAGTGAAACCATTCAAGAAGCACCACCAACACCTAGGCAAACTAGGTTAGCCTCTAGTCGACCATGCTGGGAACTAGTGAGGTCGATCCGGTTGGCTACAGGGCGAATTGAAGGTGATTTGAAGGCGACTGGTTTCACGCGCGGCTTTCTCCCGCATCGGCGATGACCACCGGCGTCAGTAAACAACTGGCGCCGAATTCATCAGCTTTTCCTCCACTACCTAACGCAGTGCTCTCCGAGAGCCTGCTGAATCCACAAGGAGCTACGGCTGAAACTTCAGTATCTTATGCTGCGGCGCTGAGACCATCTTCACCAAGGTCATCGAAAAAGACTTTTGATGAGATTGGAGAAGATTTTAAAGAGACGATGATCTATAATGATAAGCTGGGGATTTTCTATACTATGGAAGAAGTTACATCTATGGCCGATCCTTACAAATATGCTCTAATTGGAAAATTCTCAAGTAAACGCCCAATCTTCTCAGTTATTATGCTTGCTTTTCAAAATCTAGGGTTATCTAGCCCTTACAACATCAGAGTACTGCGTTCGGGGCATATCTTTATTCATTTGACATCTAATACTGATATGGCAAGAATCTGGGCACGGGGAGTCTGGTACATTGGAGGTGTTCCTCTACGTATATTCAAATGGTCACCTAACTTCTCTTACGATGCTGAATCTTCGATAGCCCCGGTATGGATTCAATTTCTAGACTTTCCCATACATATGTTTAACAAAAAGAGCTTGTTTTCTGCTGCTCGTATAGTTGGTAAACCCATAAAGATAGATGAAGCTACGGCTGATGGCTCAAGGCTCTATATGGCAAGAATATGTGTTGAAATTGATCTGCTCAAACCTAGAGTGAATGAATTCTGGATTGGAATTGGGGAAGAAAAGAGATTGCAGAGAGTATTATTCAAAAAATCACCAAAGTATTGTACATCTTGTTCTCATTTGGGCCATTCGGTGGAGGAATGTTATGTCAATGGAGGTCAATTTCTTCCTGCCTGGAAAAAAAATGAGAAGACTAATATGATTTCAGAGGATAAGTTGGAAAAGGAGGCTAGAAAGGAAATGGGTGACACCACGAATTATATAAAGAAAGGAGATAAATTCAGAGAAGGTAAACAAGCTTGGATACAAAAAGATAAATTAGATGTCCATTTCGTTAATGTGAACAAATTTCATACTCTGGCTTCTTTGGAAGGGGAAGAAAAAGGAGAATTGAAGGAGCTTCAAGAGCTGAAAGGAAAGACAGATGTGGAAAGAGATATGAGCACAAAGGATATGGATGACAGAAGGGTAGTAATGAATGAAATTATAGAAGAGCAGAATTGTGAACAGGTTTCTGCTCAGAGGAAGAAGGTGCAGTTTGTGCCGGTGGATCTAAGTTCAGCTGAAATTTCCACTTCCGCAGATTTAATTCCAACAGAAGGTTCATCAGCTGAGTTGTTAGTTTCTCATATATCTAGATCAGATATGCATGAAGCTAGGCATGATGCTGAAAAAATAACTGCCAAAATGAGTGTGAAAGATCCGGGACAGAGTATCCATGATAAAGAATTTTTTCAAACCAACTACAATGATTCAATGGAAGCAGAAATTGCAAAATCTATTATGGAAGAAGATGTATCAGACCAAGAGGATGTGCGACAGTTGCAAAGATCTTCGTCCCTTCCATCTTCTTTGATGATTCCTTTGAATAAAAAAGCTCCTCCTGATATACCTCAAAGGGTTACCAGAAGTAAGTTTCAAGCTCAAAGGTTTTCTAATTCCTCTTTTTTATAATGACAGGACTTGTGTGGAACATTAGGGGAATAGGAAATCTTCCCTCGATTAGAAGATTGCAGTATTTAAAGAATCATTATCATCTAAATTTCTTGGGTATCTTGGAGCCAATGATAGCTCTTGATGGTGATTCAATTTTAAGAAGATTTGGGTTTTCTTCGGCTTTCTCTAATTGTTCAGGTAAAATATGGTTTACTCATGATGTGAATATTGTCTATACAGTTTTGAAGGATCATGATCAGTTTCTTCATTTAAAATTGAAATACAATATGATTCCTTTGGAAATTCTGGTTACAATTGTTTATGCGAAATGCTCTAGAGTGGAAAGATATGATTTATGGGAGCAGCTGGAAACTATTAGGCCATTAAATGAGGAGCTTTGGTTGGTAGGTGGAGACTTTAATGTGATAGCTAATGAGATGGAGATCTCAACTGGTATATTGACAGGGGTAAGTGCTATTGATTATTTTAATAACTTTATGATGATATCAGGATTGGTTGATGTAGGATTTGTAGGGGATCGATTCACCTGGACAAATAACAGAATATGGAAGAGATTGGACAGAATTTTGATCTCTAATTCTTGGAAGGATAATGGAATTTCAGTCAAGGTTGAGCATTTGAATAGAGCTGCCTTAGATCATTGTCCTTTGCTTATTTCATTCTCTACTGCTGAAAGAGGGGCATCTTCATTCAGATTCCAAAAAATGTGGTTAAGACATCATGGTTTTTCTCAAACTGTTAGATTGAATTGGAACTTGCAGAGCTCTAATTATGGTATGCTTAATTTGCAAATCAAATTAAAGAGGTTGAAAAATCATCTGAAATGGTGTAACAAAGAGGTTTTTGGGAATATACATGATAACATACAAAAAGCAGAAGAAAGGTATAAAGAGGCAGAAGAACTTTTTGATAATGAGCCTTCGGAGACAAATAGAGATAATAAAAATAAGCTTCAAGCCCATCTATTTAAAACTTTACAAATGGAGGAGGATTTCTGGAAGCAAAGGGCAGCAGTTAAATGGATGGGAGAGGGTGACAGAAATACCAAATTTTTTCATAATTTCGTGCAAACAAGAAAGATAGCCAATAAAATATCTCGAATATGGGATAATGGAGAGTGTTTGGAGAGCCCAGAATTGATTAAAGCTTCGGGGATCAAATTTTTTGAGCAATTATTGACAGGAGAATCCTTTAATGGAAATATGGCTAATCTTGAGTGCATTCCAGAGTTGATTAATTTAGTAGAAAATATGGCTTTAACAACCCTTCCGTCAAAAGAAGAAGTAAAACAAATAGTGTGGGAAATGAATCAAGATAGTGTGGCTGGACCAGATGACTTTTCTGCATCTTTCTATATATCATGTTGGGATATTATACATGATGATGTTTTTCAGGCGGTATTGGATTTTTTTAAAGGAGGAACATTACCAAAAGGTATGACTGCAACGACCATTATTCTAATTCCAAAGACAGAGAATGCACAAACTTGGCAAGAATTTAGACCCATTAGTTTATGTAATGTTTCTTATAAAATCATATCCAAATTGTTGGCAAATAGAATGCGGAAAATTTTGAATAAGATAATATCTCCAACACAAAGTGGCTTTGTAGAAGGCAGACTGATATCAGACAATATACTGTTAGCGCAAGAATTGACATGCAAATTAAATCATCATGTCAGAGGAGGTAATGTAATAATGAAATTGGATATGGCTAAAGCTTTTGATAGAGTCCAGTGGTGCCTTTTATTCAGAATTATGGAAGCCTTTGGTTTTTCTAAAAATTTTATAAATATGATTGAAAGATGCATTTCTGTAGTTTGGTATTCTATTCGCATCAATGGTCAGATGGCAGGTTTCTTTCAATCAAAGAGAGGGATACGCCAAGGAGATCCTATTTCCCCATTTTTGTTTATTATTACTTCTGAATTTTTATCCAGGGGTCTAGAAAAGCTTTACTGTGATAATTCTAAGTTGGGTTATTTTGCAGGTTGTAATATGAAGATTTCACATCTAGCATATGCTGATGATGTAATAATTTTCCTAAATGGATCCATTGATTGTATAAAAATGATAAAGAAGTTTCTGGCTAAATATGAAGAACATTCGGGGCAAGCTATAAATACAATGAAGAGTTTGATCTATTTATCCAGTAAGATATCAGACAGGCGCAAGGGTTTAATTCTGGCTGAAACAGGTTTCTTGGTAGGCTCATGGCCTATGAAATATTTGGGGATTCCTCTTTACACTGGACATCGAAAATCAGTCTATTTTCAACCTCTGTTAGAAAAGATAAGGAGAAAGCTAATGGGATGGAATTTATCACGGTTGACATATGGTGGGCGCTTACTATTAATTCAAAGTGTGTTAACATCTATACCGTTATACTTGTTGCAAGTGATTCTTCCCCCACTATCTATTCTTCATAACCTGGAGATGATATTCGCCAAGTTCTTTTGGGGTTCCACGGACAAAAATAAAAAAGCTCATTGGGTGGCTTGGGAGGATATTAGTAAGCATAAAATAGAAGGAGGATTAGGAGTAAGGAAGCTTGCAGATATAAGTCTTGCAATGACGATTAAACTATGTGTTGGATCGAGAAAGACCGATAGAGGGGGGGTGAATATCGGAAAATGTTCGGATTTAAAAGAAAGAGTAAGTGCGCGGCGGAATAAAATCAAACAACGCAAACACCAAGGTTTTACTTGGTTCGGAGCCTGGGTCGACTCCTACTCCAAGGCCCACGGTCGTTGACCGTTTACTTTGGGCAATTCTATAGTGCGCAAAACGGTTACAAAGTGAGATTACAAAATTACTGTAAATAGAAATATACACTTTGTTTTACCAACTCCCGATGTAGATCGAGTTTCGGTGCAGTGGGAGGTTGACGGCGCTTCGTTCTTGAGTCGGGAAGTTTCCGGAGCAGAGCGCGGTCGTCAGAGCGTTTGGATGCGTTGAATGAAAGCAGTGTCTTGAAGAGAAGGGTCTAGGGCCCTTTTTATAGTGCCTGGGGGCGCCCTGGTCGACGGGGGCGCCCCCCCCCCCATGTGGCAGCAGATCCACACAAGGCGCAGTCAACGACTTATCCCTTGAACCTCGGGATAAGGTCTTGACGGGGGCGCCCTGGACGCTGGGGGCGCCCTGGTTGACTCGGCCAACTCTTATCCGCAGCGCTGAAGTCTCCTGCGTAAGAGTGGCTGGGGGCGCCCTGGGCGCTGGGGGCGCCCGGGACAGCGGGGGCGCCCTGGGTGCGCAGTGCAGACGCGGCAGCAGCTTAACTCTTTAGTTTGTTTGCCATGGGGGCGCCCGGGTGTAACGCCCCGAATTTTCCTCAAGAAAGATAATGTAAGAAGGGGAACATGCCCAAATTTATAAATAAAAGAATACGAAGTACCTTTATGTAAAAGTACTATTATATTCATAAAATATAATAAAATGAGATTTAATATCATTTTGATATTATGAATGAAATGTGTGAATATGAGCATCCCTAGACAGGCATTGGTTATGTGGGCTTAAGGAAAGAAATAAAATAAAAAGGAAAATGAAGCAGAAAGGGGGGTGCCAAGGATCGAACCTTGAACCTCATGAAGAACCAAACCTTAAGTATGCCCATGTAACCAATTCACCCAGCAGGGGAGTGCTGAGAAAAGGAGAAGGGAAATGCTAGTTAAGGGGAAATTAGGGGAAGAGACTCATGAAGATGAAGAGTCACCAACGGAGAGACGCATGCCTCTTCGTTCGCTATAAAAGAATAGGAGAAGTGACGAAGGGAGTTTTTTCGGCAAGGAACGAGACTTTCGATTCCCTTCCACCAAAACTTAGGGTTTCCTTCAGAACCCTAAGAACCCAGTTCTTTGAGAAGTCAGGAAAGAAAGAAGGAAGGAGCAGAACGAGAGGAAGAGCTTTCTTCTCCAAAAGCCGAACACTCCTTGGAACTTAAGCGTAAGAAGTAAGTCTCCTCGCCTGTAACATAATCGTTACGAGTGTTCGTAAATGTTCTGTTCGTAGATGTTATCATGATTGTTCGTAAATGTTCTGTTCGTAGATGTTCTTACGATTGTTCGTAAATATTCTGTGTTCATGGAAAAGGTTACAATGTTACTGTGCTTTACGATTCAGGCTACACAGACCGATCAGGGAGTACCTGATCGGTCAGAGGGCATCCTGATCGGTCTCCCAGACCGATCAGGCTACACCCTGATCGGTCACCGAGACCGATCAGGCCATGCCCTGATCGGTCTGGAGACCGATCAGGGGAGCGTACAGAACCTTCTGTGTGCCCATCCATGTATACCCTGATCGATCACAGACCGATCAAACTACACCTTGATCGGTCTGGGGACCGATCAGGTGAGTGTACAGGTCGATGAAACTTTCTGTAGTTGCCCTGATCGATCACCAGACCGATCGGGCTACAGATCAGGTGTAAGTACAAGTTATGAACCACAGAAATGAAGAAAGGTTTCTCATGCTATGTATGTTTTACCTCCATGTTGTATGAATGCTATGCTATATATGTTGTATGCTATGGATTCCTTATGAAAGTAGGAAAAGTCATGTTACGGAATCATGCTTATGAATGAATAAACTTTACCTCCATGTTGTATGAATGCCATACTATATATGTTGTATACTATGCATTCCTTATGAAAGTAGGAAAGATTATGTATGGATTCATGATTATGAATAAATGAAATGTCTGCATTCTTTATGAAAGAAAGAAAGAATATGTGAATACCTATAGTACGTTCAATAAGAAAGAAAGAAAGGAAAGAAAAGAAGAATGACTGAACGTCTATAGAATATTCATCAAGAAAGAAAGAAAAGAATGCATGTAAGTATTTTATTTTAAAGAATGGCAAGTACCGGATCCCGAAAGGGATCCACGGTTCCGGACTACCGCAGCTGTCCCTAGGCTGAACGAGAGTAAGCCTAGCAAGAGGGCCCTGTAGGTCGGGATTAGCTACCTCGCATCCTACTAGGGTATGCGCGCAAATACAAGGGTACAAGCCAGGGATCCCACAAGCAAGAATGTATTTTTAAGTATTATGTATTAAGTTTTCCAAAAGAGCATCCTTATGTCTTGTGCATTCCACTCATGCATTCATTCATATTATGCACTTAAGAATGTCATGTTAAGAAAGTTCAAGTTAAGAAGATTTATATGCTGATGATATGTTCATTTCATGACTATGTTTGTGTCCATGCCATGCTATGCAAGATAAGTATGTACGCCTAAGAAATTCATGCTATGCTATATGTTAATATGTATGAATGTGATACCCTGCATGATATGAGCTATATGAATGATATGCCATGAATGTTATGTTGTATGATTTGCTATGATGTACGGATTTAGCGAGTAGGAAAGAGACTTACTAAGTGTATACTTATAGGATGTTTGCTTATGTTACAGATCAACCCAGATCGTACTAAAAGAAGGGAAGCTGCAGGAGGCTTGGATGTGTGTGATGGTGACTTGGCCGTCGATAGATTATCATGAATAAGAAAGCATGTTATAACTTGACTGGTCACTTAGTCGAATATGTTAAGACACGAATATTAAGAAAGGTTAATGTTTTATATACCTACTATTCCTTGTGTCATGATGTTTCCGCTGCCATGTACTATAAGTTAGACCAAGTAGGAATAGTAAGGATAGGAAGAAGAATATAAGTAACGCACTACTCTGAAAAAAAAAAAAAAAAAAAAAAAAAAAACACGGGCGTTACACCGGGACAGCGGGGGCGCCCTCAGAATGTACTGTCGAGGTTCATTTACTTTCTTTGTGTTTTGTGTTCACCTTGGGGGCGCCCGGGACACTCCGGGCGCCCTGGTCAGCAGTTGCCTCTTTTCTTTGAGGCATTCTGAGCTGCAGACACACGTTCCTTCGGTCCTGCTTCCAGGGTTAGTCCAAAACACAATAAAACAAATATTTAATTTAATTTATACAGCCTCAGCTGTCTTGGTTCTGACTTTGGTCTCCAAAATGGAGCCCTAGGTCGAACCGATGCCTAATGTTCCCTCAAGGGGAACGCGTCCTCACCTACTCCTCTCGGGAGAATTTACCTGGTGCCAACCGGCTCCTCCAGTTGGACTTTTGCCCGGCAGCCCTTCGCCAGGTCTTGAGTACCATGCAGCCCTTCGCTTGGTGCCTAGCAGCCCTTCGCTAGGTCTTTTCTTCTGGCAGCCCTTTGCCAGTGCCTAGCATTCCTTCGCTAAGGTTTATCCATTCTGGCAGTCCTTCGCCAGAGCCTAGCAGTCCTTCACTAGGGCTTTTCTTCTGGCTGGCATTCCTTTGCCAGTGCCTAGCATTCCTTCGCTAGGGCTTTTCCTGTACACTCAAGAAACTTGTTAGACAACAACTAACCCTTAACTTTTGAACCCTTTTGCCAATGTCAAAACACAGGTTTGACTTGGGTGTATTCTGCACCAACAATCTCCCCCTTTTTGATATATGGCAACCTAGTTCAAAAAGTTAAGGAAAAAAATGCTGAAATTGAAATCCTAAGTTAGATTCCCTCCCCCTGGAAGAAATCTCCCCCTAGGTTTTTCAAAAATAGGTGGTGTGAGTTAAGTACTTAGAAGATTTCATGTTTTGATAATAAGTTGGGAAATCTCTAAGGTTTTTTGCTAAGTTTTTCGAAAAGATGTTCTAAGTTTGGAAAACTTTGAAAACTTTTAGACAAATTTTCAGTTTTGGAACATTTCACACTTTGGAAAGTTTTCAGTTTTGGAAAAATTTCAGACTTAGAAAATTTTCAGTTTTGGAAAAATTTCAGACTTAGAAAATTTTCAGATTTGGAAAAATTTCAGACTTAGAAAATTTTCAGTTTTGGAAAAATTTCAGACTTAGAAAATTTTCAGATTTGGAAAACTTTCAAGCACTACGTTAAGCTTAAACACAATTTCAAAACACATAGTTCAGAGTTGGAAATTTTTAAAGAGAATTTTAAAACCTTTAAGCTTAACAATAATTTTAAGCAAAAACATTAAGTTTCAAAATAATTCAGAGTTTAGAAATAAAACTAACTTTGATTCACCAATTTTATTTTTTCAGTTCAACTTTTTGAAGAAGACGATGGGAAAAAATTTTAAAAAATTTTTGTTCCCTGTTTCCTTTCCAACTCTCCCCCTTTGACATATATCAAAAATGCAGAAAAAATTTTGCAATAATTAAAGCATTTGCTGTACTGAATCAAACTGGAACCTAAGTCTGGTTAAATCTTTAGGGACGTGTCTAACTCAATTAGCTACTTACCAACTGTTATAAACAGTAGTTTTCGCTAGGGTTAGTCAAGTTAAGTGCATTGTTCAAGTTAGATTGTCTAAACTTGATACTTAACTTGATTGTTGTTCAGTTTGTATTTAGTGCCCCAACTACTACAGATGCACTGACTTAAAGCATCTTGAGTTAAGGCAAAGACCTAAGCATCTCAACCCTTTCTAGGTTATCACTCAAAGTACCCTAAGGTGCTTGTGAGATGCTGGCTTCTAGATCTATAGGTGCATGCAATTCTAGGGTTAGAGCCTAGGCTAAGTCCATTTCGAAGAAAACCCTAGTTTTGAAGGGGGTAGTTTTTGAAATAAAACTAAGTCAAGGAAAAAATTTTAAAACCAAAGTAAAACTTTTTAAGATTAAGTTAGAAAAACTTTTAAAATAAACACCATTTTAACATCAATTTAAAACTTTTTAAAATTAAAGCAAAAACCAAATGATTCTATTCTACTAAGCATAATCCTAACTGCCTTCTCAGTGAGCTGAACTCAGATTCAGGTAGTGGTTTAGTGAATATGTCAGCTAGGTTGGACTTGGAGTCTACATGCTTAAGGACTATTTCACCCCTAGCTACGTGATCTCTTACAAAGTGATGTTTCACTTCTATGTGTTTGGTTCTAGAATGTTGTATTGGGTTTTTGGTTAAGTTAATTGAGCTAATATTATCAATATTGACTTGGGTCTGATTGTAGTCTAGCTGAAAGTCCTTAAGGGTGTGCATCATCCATAGGAGTTGAGCTACACACTCTCCTAAGGCTACATATTCAGCTTCAGTTGTGGATAGAACAACACAGTGTTACTTTCTACTGCACCAACTTACTAAGCTGTTTCCTAAAAGTTGACAGCTTCCACTAGTACTTTTTCTATCTAATTTATAACCAGCATAGTCAGAATCAGAGTATCCTGACAACTTAAAGGATGAAGTCCTAGGGTACCATATCCCTACATTTAGGGTGCCCTTAATGTATCTTAAAATTTGTTTTAGGGCTGCTAAGTGAGTTTTCTTAGCACAGGTTTGGTACCTAGCGCACATTCCTACTGAAAAAAGTATATCAGGTCTGCTGGCTGTAAGGTATAGTAGACTTCCTATCATACTTCTATAAAGTTTTAGGTCTACTGGTTTGCCATCAGGGTCATTATCTATTTTCACATTTGTGGTCATTGGGGTACTTATACTTTTAGAGTTATCCATTTTAAATTTCTTAATTAGTTCTTTAGCATATTTAGATTGATGTACATAATTTCCATCCTTAGTTTGTTTGATTTGTAACCCTAGGAAAAAGTTGAGTTCCCCAACTAGACTCATTTCAAACTCATTTTCCATTATTGTTACAAATTCTTTTAGAAATTTAGAGTTAATTGATCCAAATATTATATCATCTACGTAAATTTGGGCAATAAATATATCCTTTTCTAAAATTTTAACAAACAAGGTTGGGTCAATTTGACCTTGTTTGAATTCATTAGAAGTCAGGTAATTGGATAATCTTTCATACCAGGCCCTGGGTGCTTGTTAGACAACAACTAACCCTTAACTTTTGAACCCTTTTGCCAATGTCAAAACACAAGTTTGACTTGGGTGCATTCTGCACCAACACTATGGTTCAGATTTAGGGAGAAAAACACTTTATGGGCAAAATATCTCTATAGCTTTTACTGTGGCTCAACACACCCGGTTATTGTTGATTTAAAGACAAAAGCTTCTCCTTGTTGGCGCAGGCTTATCAAAGTACGCTCCTTAGCTGAACAAAATATTTGTTGGATTCTGGGAAATGGTAAAATTAATTTTTGGTTTGATACTTGGTTAGATGAAGGTCCTCTTTTCAAATCTAATGTGCCGATTGTCAATAAAGAATTAAGAGTGGAGGAATTCATAGATGGTACATATTGGAGAATGGAAGAAATTGCTAAATTACTCCCGGCTAATAATGTTGAAATGGTTGCAAATACTCCTTGTCTACTAGTTTCTGATCAAATAATTTGGAAACCTTCTTTAGATGGTGGTTTTTCTTTAAAATTGGCTTGGAATGGCATTCGGCAAATACAAAAAGGGATCCTATAAATCATGTAATTTGGAGTGGTTTGCTTAAACCTAGCATTTCTATTTTTGCATGGACATTCCTGAAGCGGAGACTTCCTCTAGACACTATTTTACAACGCCGAGGTATTACTCTAGCCTCAAAATATCAATGTTGTAGCTCATTAGAATCATGGAATCATTTGTTTTTTGAAGGGCCGATTGCTAAAGAAATTTGGATTTATTTTGCTAATTTGTTCCATGTTAATCGGTTTGCAATATTGGAATAATGGAAGATTGGATCTGAATGGTTGCAAGGAGGTCATATTAAAGAGGTGATGTCATTTCTTATTGTATGGTTCTTGTGGTTAGCTAGAAATGAGGCTAAACATGAAGGAGTAAGGCAGGAGGTCCGAAATATCAAAAGAAACATATTCCAATATTGTTTATTAGGAGAGGCTGCAGGAGTCATCAAAATTAAACATTGGAAAGGTTTTACCTCGGTTGCTAAAGCATGGGGGATGGACATTAAGATCAAAGCAAGAACTTCTATTATCATGGTGTGATGGTTACGGCCAAAATTTGGAGGTTATAAACTAAATACGGTTGGTTGTTCGAGAGGGAATCCAGGAGAGGCTTCGTTTGGAGCCATAATTCGAGATCATGATGGGCAGGTTATAATGGTGAAAAATGGAACATTGGGAATTTCTTCAAATATCAAAGCTGAGCTTCATGCAATTTTAATTGGCCTAGAATTATGTATAGCAAACAATCTTCTTCCAATTTGGTTGGAATCAAATTCCCAGGTGGCTTTGTGGTTAATATTATCCTCAACAGTATGCTGGGAATATAGGAACACTATCCTGAAAATCAGAATGTTGGTGAAGAAATATTTTGTGGTTTACTCACATGTATATAGAGAAGCAAATGGTGCTGCAGATTATTTGGCTAACCTAGCTTTTAATTGGCATGAAGAGAAAGTGTTATTCAAACAAGACATGGATAAGATTTTATATGGTATTTGTAAGATGGATAGGTTGGGCCTTCCTCATGTAAAAATGATCCGAAAACTCTTGTAATAAGGCTAAACATTAAAATGGTGGGCTTAATTCTATTCCTCTGGCAGTTTCAGATTAAAAAAGAGAAGTGGTCAATATTTACTTCCTCTGGCAGTTTCAGATTAAATAGAAAAGTCTAGCAAGGAAATTGAAAAGAATACTTTCAGATCAATTTTCAGAGGTGCTTTCAAGGTTTTTTGAAGTGTAAAGCCGGATGAATATTTCTTTCTGATAGGCCTATGTCATTGATGAACTAAATATCTTTCTCCCTTGTAAATGTCTACTGAATCAAATTATTGATTATGTCTTGTTTCTGAATCTGTTATTGAAATGTCTATTTGACAAGGCTCAGGGAGGTTTTACTGCACCGGAAAGATCTGGCCTTGTATTACTTCATGCATATCTGTTCTCTATAAATCTTATAATCTTGTCTTCTTTGAAGGATAAAGGTTGATCATCTTCTACTCTAGTATATATGTCTGCATGTGGGGCTGGTTTATGCTCTCTGCAGCAGGAATTAATATTTGAGTACATGATGTGAATATCAGTTGATTAATAGGGATATTGACAGGAGGCTGAAGAAAATATGCTGAATTGAGTGTGATCTATATGCTTGCTGATCTGTTAGCTTTCAGTATCTACCAAAAAGGAATTTATGGATCTAATTCTATATAATTGCTCAAAAGTTATACTTGGTTGAAAATTACCTTGGTTAATTAGATGTGATTGATATCGGATGGACTTGCTTTGGATTTATGACATTGTTGAACTAAATTTCTTTATCCCTTATAAATGTCTACTGATTCAAATTATTGATTATGTCTTGTTTCTGTTTCTGTTATTGAAATGTCAATTTTACAAGACTCAGGGAGGTTTGCTGCACTGGGAAAGAACTGGCTTTGTATTACTTCATGCATATCTGTTCTCTATAAATCTTGAAATCTTGTTTTCTTTGAAGGATAAAGGTTGATCATCTTCTACTTTATATGTCTGCATGTGGGGCTGGTGGCTCTCTGCAGCAGGATTTGAAATATTTGAGAACATGATGTGAATATCAGTTGGTTAATAGGGATACGAAAAGTAGGCTGAATGTGAATCTATATGCTTGCTGCTCTGTTAGCTTTCAGTATCTGCCAAAAGGAATTTATGGATCTAGTTCTATGTAATTGCTCAAAGTTTTAGTTATGCTTGGTTGAAAGTTACCTTGGTCAATTAGATGTTATATTATGCTGGATGGAAAATGCTGAGCTGACCAGTATGCTTATAAGGATTAATGGTTTAAAGGCGGTCACTTATGATGACTAGTCAAAATTTCTGCTGGATTCTTTAATTTGTCTATCTCTGGATTTATTGATAGAGACAGTCTTCGAAATCGAATTTGTTGCGGAATATGCTGATCTATGGCTTTCTAAAATTTTCTTCTGGTTTTCTTTCTTTCTGATCTCTGTGTGATATTATGTTGGAGAATTCTACCTGGAGATAGGTAATAGGCTGTGAAATCGGTAAAAAGTGGTAGAGTTGGCACGTCCCTGCTAATACTTAGAAGGCTTTTCCAGCATAAAATGGTGGAGTTGAATTTTCCATAGAGCTGGCTGATTATAAAATTGTAAAATTCCTTTAGCCTACTTTTCCTTTTGATTCTATAACTGTAAAATCAGTTTGGTCTTCATCTGTAAAACTATATTAGAAGGTTAGGTTTGACCCCCTTCTAATATGGTTATTTTCCTACTTCTTGGAATAAAATCCTTCCTTAAAAAAAAAAAGGTTAGTCTCTAGTCATCCCCAAGCCCAAATTGTTGGAGACATCCATCATGGGGTTAGAACTAGATCATTCTTCCGGAATGAGACTAATGAAGTAATTTCCGAAATTGAACCTAGAAAATTAATGAAGCATTAATTGATCCCGATTGGATCATTGCAATGCAAGATGAACTAGGTCAATTCGAAAGAAGTCAAGTTTGGGACTTAGTCCCTAGACCCAAGAAGACCACCATTATTGGAACCAAATGGGTCTTCAAAAATAAATTGAACCATAAGGGAGAAATCATAAGAAACAAGGCACGCTTAGTAGCCAAGAGCTATAGTCAAGTTGAATGCCTTGATTATGATGAGATCCATGCCCCCGTGGCACGATTAGAGTCCATCCGATTGATGCTTGCATTTGTAGCACATCGAGGTTTCAAGTTATATCAAATGGATGTCAAATCGGCCTTTCTAAATGGTTTAATAAGGGAAGAAGTCTATGTCGAACAACCTCCGGGGTTTGAGAGTACCGAATTCCCAAACCACGTGTTCAAGCTCAAAAAGGCACTGTATGGCCTTAAACAAGCACCCCGAGCTTGGTATGAGCGGTTGTCGACCTATCTAAATGAAAAAGGCATTGTTAGAGGCCAAATAGACCCTACACTGTTGTTAGTGATATGAGAGAAGTGTCCTAAGGCAATCGCCTTATGATTGTAATCATTTATTCTAATAAATGAATATTCACTATTTGAGTATACATGTTTGTGTATTTGATTGAGATCTTAAACTCATTTACTGAATGCCCGCAATACAATTCACAGCATGAGAGAATTTGTGATGAATTCACAACTAGTGATTATCTCTACATGTGCAATTGTGAAGTATTGAAATTGTCCCTAGTCGATGAATTGATAAATACGGACACTATCAATTCTGTTGAGACTAGCATGGGTTATTCTCTAATCAGCTGATTCTCACTGGCTGGTGACATTGAAATGTCCGGAGATAAACATGAATGCTAGTTAAGGGAACTAGTTCATTGGAGTGACTGGCTGTAAAACTTCATATGGTAGTCTACATATAGATATGTCAGTGAAGTTCTTACTGCAGCTTAAGTGTGATGTTCCTTTGACTTGCGGTGTTCAAGTCATCTTGGTCATGGAGACTTATACTTTGACATCTTAAGCAAGCGTCTCCAAGGAGGTGTGGACCCAGAATGATTGGGTATAAGCAGAAGTGCCCGAAGATGTTTGAACAACCTACAAAGGATTCACCACTCCTTGCGAGGAGATGTATACCCGAGGCCTATCGTCGGATGGTTACTCGAAGCCTCTGGCCAGAGCATGACATGTTCAGAGTATGAATCTCTTAAATACATGAGAGTAATTAGAATCCGTAGGACGAGAAAACGTTACTTGGGCTAGGTGTGACGTAGTCAGCCTAGTGGGGACTGACACACATAGACCATATCCTGAACCAAGTGGGTATAAGATGGTGAAGAGAATGGGGCACGATTCATTATAGCTGCTGAAGGGTTTCAGAATTGTTTCTGAGGTCAATCGTTGATCTTTCGATTAATTGGGGATCATGATGTACTACTAGGTGCCACTCATGATCGTTCTATAATTGATTAATTATAGACGACCAACATAAATCGAAAGCCTATTTAGTCACACGCACTACAAGTAATCCGAGGGATTTAAAACGAGTTGAAAATTGGATTTTCCAATCAAGAGAGATTAGGTTTGGTTGAGCCAAACGATAAATCAAATCTGAATTTTTCAGAGACGCATCGGAACCGTAAAATGGCTAAGTCTTTTGAAGACTTAATAGATGAATTAAATAAGTTTAATTCATTGGGGCGTGGCTTGGATGGGCCGGCCAAAGGGGGCCTCCATCCTCTTTGCTTGGCCGGCCACAACAAAGGGAGAGAACCAAGTTTTTGGTTCAATTTATAAAATAAACCAAGTGTGGTTTGTTTTATAAAATTATGGATGATATAAATTTTTATATAATAAACCAAGGTTTGGTTTATTTTTCATGGAAATTAAAATGAACCATGGATTGGTTTATTTTATAAAATCAATCATGGATTGATTTACCATGATAAGGAAATTTATTCCATAGGAGAGAAGAGACTTGATTGATTTTTATCATGAATTAAAATATGATTTTAACCATAATATAAAATCAAGCTTGGCATGATGGAATAAGTTATTCTATATTTGAGAGGCTTGATGGTTGAGAGACCACTATATAAAGGACCCAAGTCAAGGCTTGGGTGATAATCAAATAGATGAAGGCATAGGCTCTCTCCCTCTCTTTCTCTCCTTCTCTTCTCCCCTTCTTGTCGTGCACCAACCAGCCGCAAGAAGGAGCACCAGGCGGCCGCCCCTGCCCTTTCCCTGCCGACCACCACCAGCTGCCGGAGAAGGAAGCTCTGGCCATCTCTTGGCCGGAAGAAGTCTTTCGACTTCTCTCTTGGTTTTTCTTGTCGCGTTCTCGGAGAATCTAGTAGTTCTCGAGAACACAAAACTCGTGGCTTTGCGAAGTCATCCCGAAGATACTCGGCGTGGACGTGAATAGAGGCGGAGCTTCCAAGGGACGCTTACAGTTGGATCTCGTTCCTTCCTTCGAGTTACGCAAGGTAATACGTAAATTAGTTTATGTTTCTGCAAAATTTTAAATATATGATCATGTCTACACAAGATAAAATTGAATGCTTAGATGTGTGATTAAATAATTAGAGAAATTATTTATGCTAAACCTTCCGCTGCACGTAATTAATTTTAAAATTACGAACCCGCATCCATGTCAACATGCACCCGGTCCCAACAGTGGTATCAGAGCCAAGGTTTGTGTTCGACATAATCATATAATTGTTTTGCGGAAAGCTTTATCATGATCTCAATTTTGGAAAATTTTCAATTATGAAAACTTTTCAATTTTGATAAATTTTCGATTTAGGAATTTCAAAGTTTGGAAATCCTCATGAAATTTGGCAAACTTTTGAAATATCTCTGTTTCTGAAATTTTATGATAATTGTGAAAACTTTCCATTTTGGAAACTTTCCAATTTTGAAAATTTCCTATTTTAGAAATTTTCTAATTTTGGAAAAACGTAAGTTTTCTTTGTACCAGAAACTTACAATTATTCTGAAAACCTTTTATTTTTGGAAACCTTCCATTTATGGAAAGCTCGCAATTTTGGGCACTTCCTTCAAGAAAGTCTAGACAAATTATGAGAATATTAATTGACATTTAAATTTATAATTGGAAATTAAATTATTTACAAAATTCTTTATTTTGGATTGAGCCTCGGGGAGCCATCCAAATTAAGTTATTGATATTAATTTTCCATAAATAAAATATGTGATCAAATCTTGGAAATTTTTGAGGTGATTCTCAAACGTTTATTTCCTTATTTGATTTATGAGGTGATGCTCTTACATATTATTGTCTCCAAAATTAATTAGGAAAATTGTTTCTATAGAGTATATTTCCTTAAATAAGATTTTCATGAAAATAATATGTGATTGAATTAAGGGAATCTGTCTCTTAATTTAATAAGATTTGATTTAGAGAAATCAAAGTCTTAAACATATTATTTCTGAAATTGATTATAATAATTCAGGAAATTGTTTCCCAAAATAATTCCTTGAATAAAATATGAAATTAGAATTAGGAAATCCGGTTTCTAATTCAATTAATGAAACTTGATAAATTAAGTCACATACATACTTTATTAAGGAAATCGTTAGAACATGACATAATTATATGTCATGAATGTGCATAAAAGAAAAAGGATGAGACCCAAAACCCCTTACAAAATATTAAGGCCAACACCTTCCATTAATATGGTTAGAACCGGAGTTTTGTTTCTCGTTTGGGTTGATGGACACATCCATGCCCGGCTTGAACCTCAACATGTTCGAACTATGGAATTAGTTTATGATTAATATAGTTGGAGTCAGAGGTCAATCCTTAGTTTTGGTTGTTGGACACATCCAAGCCTGACTAAACGGTTGAATGAGCTCCAACCATATTAAAACTATTTCTTGATTAATGGGTCAGCCTTAAGCTTGGAGCATCGATTTGTTGTGCCACAGCCAAGGTCGATGTAAAGAGAGGTGCAGTTGGGTGCTATGTATATTGTTGCATACTTGTTAATGAGTTAACAACCCAATGATTTATGCAAACATTCAATTAGTTGATAGCATAATGTGATAGTTACATATGTATAATATATAATCGGTATAATTACCTACCTTCATAGCTAAGAATAACTTGATTGACTCTAGCCATGGTTGTTCTTATCTATGGTTGGATATCAACCTATTTGGAGATGTTCCTACGATCTCCCGAATTGATAAAAAGGGTTCTTCATTTCGAAAAATAAATAGGATTTAATTAATGTATATTGATGCATTCTTTATCATTCTCATCACATAACCTTAATCTGTATTTCTAGGATAATCACCTGATCATGTCTTCTCTGAATTTGCGTTCCATTTTGGACACCAATAAGCTGACTGGGCCAAACTTCATGAACTGGCATCGAAACCTGAGGATAGTCCTCAAGGCAGAAAAGCTTGCTTATGTCCTTGAAGAACAACTTCCCAACCATCCTCCTGAAGATGCAACTCCAGACCAGTTAGTGGCCTATCAGAAACATGTGGCCGATTCTAAACTTGCGAGTTACATCATGCTGGTCGCTATGGTACCTGAGCTACAAAAGCAGCATGAGCATATGGATGCTCATACCATTGTCTTCCATCTTCATGAGCTGTTTGACGAGCAGGCGAGATCCGAAAGGTTTGAGGTCTCCAGACTCCTCTTCACCTCTAAGATGCAGGAAGGCACTTCTGTTTCACAGTTTGTGTTGAAGATGTTGGGGTACATTGAGCGACTAGGCACACTCAGATTTGCAATGGATCACGAACTAAGTATTGACTTAATTCTGTATTGTTTGCCCAAGAGTTACTCACAGTTTGTGATGAACTATCGGATGAACAAACTGGAGACTACCATTCCTGAGTTGCTTAACTTGTTGAAGACTGTAGAGCCTTCTGTAAAGCAGGATCAGGAGACGGTACGGTTAGTTGGTTCCTCAAAGAAAGGCTCTAAGAGGAAGCCCAAAGAACAAAATAAGGGAAGGAAGAAAAAGGCCAAAAAGATTGAAAATGCACCAAAAGGCACTTGCCATCACTGCGGTAAGGAGGGCCACTGGCGAAGAAACTGCAAGGTTTATCTTGAGTCCTTGAAGAAGAAGGCATCTGATGCCCCATCCTTTTCAGGTATCTTCGTTATTGAATGCCACTCTATTTCCTCGGACACCTGGGTACTTGATACTGGGTGTAGCTCACATATATGTAATGACATATAGGGGCTAAGGAATAGAAGAAGACTCATCAAGGGAGAAGCGAATTTGAGAGTTGGAAATGGAGCAAAGATTGCTGCTGTTGCCATCGGAACATATTTGCTAAAGCTCCCTACTGGACTTGTCTTAGAATTGGATAATTGTTATTTTGTTCCTTCGTTAATAAAGAACATTGTATCTATTTCATGCTTGAATGAAAAGGGTTATCATTTAACTTTTAGTAACAATTGCTGTTACATAACTTTAAATGGTGTTCTTTATGGGACCAGAACTTTATGCAATGGTATCTACACGTTAGATTTATCTGGTGACGTTTTCAATATTGAAGTTAGCAACAAACGTGCTCAAATAAATAATCAAATAGACTCCTATATGTGGCATTGTCGTCTTGGCCATGTAAGTAAGAAACGCATGACCAAATTACAACGATGTGGAATTTTAAAATCATTTGAACCCGGTTCATTTGATACATGCGAATCATGCTTAAAAGGCAAGATGGCCAAATTACCCTTTTCTGGAAAAGGTAATCTAGTGGGAGAATTGCTTGGTCTAATACATACTGATGTATGTGGACCAATGTCAACTCTTGCACAAGGAGGCTATAGCTACTTCATTACCTTTATCGATGATCACTCACGATTCGGGTATGTGTTCTTAATGAAACACAAATCTGAAGCTTTTGAGAAATTCAAAGAGTTCAGAAGTGAAGTAGAGAAACAGCTTGGCAAAAGTATTAAGATACTTTGATCCGATCGAGGTGGTGAATACTTAAGTCAAGAGTTTCAAGATTATCTTAGGCACAATGGAATATTGTCTCAATGGACTCCGCCATATACACCACAACATAATGGTGTATCTAAGAGGCATAACCGAACCATGATAGACATGGTTAGATCTATGATGAATCATGCAACTCTTCCAAAATCCTTTTGGGGCTATGCGCTTAAGACAGTTGTTTACTTACTAAACAGAGTCCCGACCAAGGTAGTCTCTACTACTCCATATGAGACATGAAATAGTAAGAAACCTCATTTATCTCACCTAAAGATATGGGGTTGTCCTGCTTATGTAAAGCGGACTGTATCAGACAAATTGGATGCTAAGTCTGATAAATGTCTATTTATTGGATACCCTAAGGAAACGAAGGTTACCAATTCTATCATCCCTTGGAACAAAAGGTGTTTGTTTCAAGGTATGTTGTATTTCTAGAAAAAGAATTTCTTTTACAAGAAAACAGTGGGAGTAGCATTGAACTTGAAGAAGTTCACGAAACTCCAATAGACATTACAGAGACACCTAGTCTAGACCCACAACCAATAACTCATAATGATGAGCTATCAGTTGAACCTAAAACAACACCACTTCTTCGTAGGTCTGATAGGACACACAATATTCCAGAGAGATACGGATTACTCATAAGTGAATCGAATGACGTGTTACTCATTAACGATGACGAACCTATCAGTTATGAAGATGTTCTGAAAAATTCAGAAAGGGATAAATGGCTTGAAGCCATGAAGTCGGAAATGGATTCCATGTACAAAAATCAAGTATGGGACTTGGTTACCCACCTGAAGGGATTAAGCCCATAGGGTGCAAGTGGGTTTTCAAGAAGAAAACCGACATGGAAGGTATGTTATTACCTTTAAGGCTAGATTAGTGGCAAAAGGATATCGTCAGAAACAAGGAATTGATTATGACGAAACCTATTCGCCAGTAGCTATGCTTAAATCCATTCGGATGCTCCTGGCCATAGCAGCTCATTATGATTATGAGATATGGCAAATGGATGTGCAAACAGCTTTCCTTAATGGAAACCTGCTTGAGGATGTATACATGATACAACCTGAAGGTTTCACATCGATTAATAAAACCAAAGTATGCAAGCTTCGACGATCCATATATGGACTAAAGCAAGCATCCAGGAGCTAGAACATCCGTTTTGATGAGACAATCAAAGAGTTTGATTTCTCACAAAATCCTGACGAACCTTCCTTCGAGTCCCTTCCTTCGAGTTACGTGAGGTAATACGTAAATTAGTTTATGTTTCTGCAAAATTTTAAATATATGATCATGTCTACACAAGATAAAATTGCATGCTTAGATGTGTGGTTAAATAATTAGAGAAATTATTTATGCTAAACTTTCCACTACACGTAATTAATATTAAAATTACGAACCCGCATCCATGTCAACATGCACCCGGTCCCAACAACTATTTCTACGAAGAGATGGTGACAATATTTTTGTAGCCCAAGTGTATGTCGATGACATAATTTGTGGCTCAAACAACAAGGGTTATTTAAATGAATTTATTGGACACATAGAGAGTGAATTTGAAATGAGTCTAGTGGGAGAGTTGACTTTCTTCCTTGGACTTGAAATCAAGCAAACTCGCGACGGAATCCATGTGTACCAATCCAAGTATACTCAAGAGATGCTTCAAAAATTCAACATGAATTATTCAAAAGAGGTAACCACTCCCATGGCTACAAACACAAGATTAGACAATGATGAGAGTGGTAAACCTGTTGATTTGACTCAATATCGAAGCATGATAGGTAGTCTACTATACCTCACAGCCAGTCGACCTCATATACTTTTCGCTGTGGGTATGTGCGCTAGGTATCAAGTTTGTGCCAAGGAATCTCACTTGATTGCTGTCAAGAGAATTTTGAGATACCTCAAGGGCACAATTGATGTTGGTCTATGGTACCCCCGTATAGAATCATTTGACCTAATTGGCTATACCGATTCCGACTATGCTGGATGCAAGTTGGATTGGAAAAGCACTAGTGGGGGTTGCCAATTTTTAGGATCATCTTTAGTTAGTTGGTCAAGTCGGAAGCAACACTGTGTTGCTCTCTCCACGACCGAGGCAGAATATATTGCTATGGGAGAGAGCATATCGCAATTGTTGTGGATGATTCATACTCTAGAGGACTATGGATTAAGCTACAAGGGTGTGCAAGTGTTGTGTGACAACATTAGCACAATTAACCTAACCAAGAATCCGGTCCATCACTCTAGGACTAAACATATTGAAGTGCGTCACCACTTCATTAGGGATCATGTTGCTAGAGGAGATGTTGTACTCTCATATGTAGAGTCTAAATCAAATCTAGCAGACATTTTCACTAAACCACTCCCCGAAAATGAGTTTATCTTCTTAAGAAGGGAGTTGGGAATGTGTCGCGCTTCATAGACATCAAAATGCATTCAAAACCCTTGATGATCATTTCAAATTGTTGGGCAACAATTAGGTAACTTGGGGACATCTCACACAAACTATAAGATTTACCAAAACGCTTTTGTTTGCTAGAAATGGGGTGAGATGTTAGGATCAACTAAAATTCTCGAAATGTCATTGCATCCCTTGAGAAATTTGGTTGACGAGATAAAAATCACTTCGATGACCAAGTATGGGGAAAACCAATGCATAACACATGTGTACTTGGTTCCATGATCATACTTGGACATTCCAATTAAGGAAACTTGATTGGAAACTTGAATTCGATACAAACTTGTTTAAATTTGAGTGGATGTTTGTTGATTAAGTTTGACTCCACTTGAGTGGAGCAAAGTGATTGTTAAACCCATAAGGACCTTTGATCCTTATTTAGGGATCAATCATAGTCATGGGATCATTTCCAAGATCGATAACTCTCATCAAATCTTGTCAAAAATCACTTGGAAGTCTGAAACTGAAAGTTTTAGATCGTATCAGGAATTTCAGGAAGCCTGATCGGTCACCGAACCGATCAGGAGTATGTCTGATCGATCCAACGGACCGATCCAGCTCCTGTGCGAAAAATTGTCAAAACTCACTGTGTTGGTCTGGATCGGTCCCCGGACCGATCTAGCGCCCTCTGTGGTGATCGGTTCATAGATCGATCAGAGAGGTCATAAAACATTTCGCGAAAACTTAACCAAACATTTTGTGTTGGCCTGGATCGGTCCCCGGACCGATCTAGCATCCTGTTTTGATCGGTCCACAGACCGATCAGAGGGCTCATGGAAAAACCTCCAAACCTTCTGATCGCTTCCTGATCGATCAGCTGGTCGATCAGGAGCCTGCCTGATTGATCACCCGACTGATCAGGACCAGGCCAGTCCGATCAGGCTGAAGCCTGATCGGTCTGGGCACTTCCAGATCGAATGGTGATCCGTTCAATCGCATTAAATTGCGGTTGGTGGACCGATTCACCAACCGATTAATTCCTCCGAAACCCCTCATCTCCCAAGCCCTAGCACCGAAACTCACTTCTTGCGCGTTCTCCTCTTGTGCGTGAGTTCCTTTGCTGGCGATCTTCTTCCTGTGCATGCGCCCTTCTTCCTGCGAGTACTCGCATTCTGCAACCAGTGAGGGTTTTTCATTTCTGCGCACATCTTCTGCGGTGCTTCATTCTCTGCAAAACCCTTCTCTCAACTTGGGACGTGGTCTTCTGAAGCTAATCAACTCAGTCACGTGTTTTTCTCCAAACAAATCATCAATGGCACCTAAGTAAGCGTTTTTGTTAGTTTTCATTACAGATCAGTTCATAGATTATGTATTTGGGCTAACCATAGTCTTTCTTTTGGTGTTCTTCTGTTGTGACGTAACTCTATGATTTTGCCGTGACCTCCCTTGTCTTGACCTAATATTTTATTGATTAAATCTCATCTCATTTGATCAATGCCTTATGTTCACTCGATTATTCTTCCCGTGATCAAATCTTGGGTCTTTGATTAAACCATGTTCATATGATCAATTCGATCTTGCTCATTTGATTTAAACTATTTTCATGATCATCTCTTCAAATCCATTAGAAGATCATCCAAGGGAAAAGAATCCGTGGAGGGAAGCTCAAAGGGCAAAGGCCCTTCTTCTTCCGCGCCCTCCCGAAGGCCTCAACCTTCTTCAAGTTCTCGTTTCCCCAATGCTGCCTGTGAGCAGGCCTTTCAGTCCAGAACCTTCAAGTTGCTCTCCTGTCGATCAATTGATGTTCCCTTTCTATCCGAACATTGTCCCTCCATCATAGAGATAGTCACCTTCTACAACCTTGGCTTTCTCCTCTCTCTAGAGCGGACGATAAACTATGACCTTGTTTCCGAGTTTTACAACAACCTTCAGCAAGGACCTCAAGGGGGCTTTGAGTTCACTATTCGGGTCGCCAAGAGGAATCATGATTTCTCCTATGACATCCTAGCAGAGTATCTGGGCGGTCGTCGATCGCCTAACTTGTACTCTATCTATCCAGAGCCCCCTGACCCTTTGTTGGCTCTGTTTGCCGATGTTACCCCTGACATCATTTATCAGCACTTCTTTGGCCATCCACGACCAGCTGGTCTTGACGAGTTAGGGCTCGACATTCCGACCTTTGCGACCCTCTGTCTGTCCCCAGTTGATTACATTCTCTTCAAGATAATCACCAATTGTATCTTGCCTATCACTTCAATGCCTTTGACTGAGATCCATCCCTATCATTGCCTGATGCTCTATGGTATGCACTGCCGCATGGACTTTGACATCATGGAGAACATTTTTCAGTCCATCCTATCCTATAGAGAGCCGAGCCGGCGCACTGTCTATATGTTGTTTGGTCACGTCATCATCGACTGGCTTATGTCAGTGGGAGTTGATGTAACCAAGGGTCGGACAGTGCCCATGGTTAGATAGGACTGCAGACTTGGCAGATGGGTGTTTGCCAAATCCGGCATCATCATTCGGGATCACGATCGGACACTGGTTTGGAAGGACGGGAGGGGTCTTGGCGATCTACCTGGGGGAGGTCCACACTTTCAGGCACCAGCAGATGCTGCTGCACATCAGGAGGCTCCCGTTGCTGCTGCCGACTACGACTATGAGCCAGACCTAGATCTGCGCTGGCAGATTTCAGAGCTTGATCAGACCATCCTGCATGATCTTCATCTGCGAGAGCTCTATCGCGAGGAGGTTTGGTCGGGTTTTCGCTCCTTCGATCGCAGACTGACCGCGGTGGAGTCCGATGTCTCTGGGGTCCGTACTTTGCAAGCAGACGTGGTACGAAGAGTGGCGCCGGCACACCTTTCCGGGGAGATGCGCCCTCTGGTAGTGCTGCACCAGGGCCTTTTGCTCCTGATGATGCCACGATGGATATCCTATGCATGATGACCCCCCCCCCCCCCCCGCGCCGATGGTTGATCTATTCTGTTTCTCTGCCCTTTGCTATTTGACTGCTTGAATTATATGACTTTCGGGCTATATGCCTATGACTTGACTTTGATGGTTTTTGTGCTGTATTTGCCTTGACTCTGATGCTTGATGATGCATCTGACACTATGCCTGCTTTTTATATTTGACTTACTATTTTCCGCTTATTGATTGGCGTATATGCTTGCTATCGTTATGAATGCCTCATTATGCGTTGCACTGATTATGCTTATGATGCCATGTTCATATGATACATATGATTGTTTTGTCATGTCCTATATTTATCATATGTTTTCGTATGTTTTCAAAATTCAATCAAATTTTTTGTTGTTTTGAAAAAAACCCCTAGGGTTGAGGGGGAGTATGATTAAACTTAACAACCCGTCTACACCCTTTTCGGTGTTTGACAAAGGGGAGAGTGTGGTTGGTTAAGTTTGGGATAACTATGTTGTAGGGGGAGGATCCTGATTCCCCTATGATTCTAAAATTTGAGAATATTGATTTCAAATCCCTAAACATAAAATCGGGTTGTCAACCAACAAAAAGGGGGAGATTGTTGATGCAGTCTGACCCTGATTGTTATTTTGGTATTGACACCGATTTTAGTTAGGTTGATGATTATGATTATGATTAAGTCCTGGTTGTGGACTAGGCATACCTAGTGGGACTAGGTTTGATGAAATCCTAGCTTGGAGGGCTAGGTTGTGGAAAAGTCCTAACCTAGAGGTTAGGTGTGGAAAAATCCTAGCTTAGAGGGCTAGGTGTGGAAAAGTCCTAGGCTTAGAGGGTTAGGTGTGGAAATTCCTAGCTTNTGTGGAAAAGTCCTAACCTGGAGGGTTAGGTGTGGAAAAATCCTAGCTTGGAGGGCTAGGTGTGGAAAATCCTAGCTGGAGGGCTAGGTGTGGAAAAGTCCTAGCTTGGAGGGCTAGGTGTGGGAAATCCTAACCTGGAGGGTTAGGTGTGGAAAAACCCTGGCTTGGAGGGTCAGGTCCTAGCCTGGAGGGCTAGGTTGGATGAAATCCCGGTGAGTGAGCGGGTCCCGGTGAGTGAAGCCGGTGACTGAAACCCCGTGAGTGAAGCGGTCCGTGAGTGAAGCCGGTGACTGAAATCCCGGTGAGTAAAGCCGGGTCCGGTGAGTGAAGCCGGGTGACTGAAACCCTGGTGAGTGAAGCCAGGTCCTAGCTTGGAGGGCTAGGTTGAAGTCCCAGTGAGTGAAGCTAGGCATGGCATGAGTCAGAGATGGGTCGGAGGCTTGTTCTCATGACTTAGAGGAGATTTGACCTTGCCTGGATCGGTCTGGTGACCGATCAGGGAAGTTGGCACGGTGCTCCTTCGTGGATCGGTCTGGTGACCGATCCAGCGATGACTGATCGGTTTGGTGACCGATCAGGGAATATGCTTTTCACTCTCTGCTCGGCTCCTGATCGGTCTGGTGACCGATCAGGGAGCCCACAAGTGAGTTGAGTTCCCCTGCTGCTCTGCTCCTGATCGGTCCGGTGACTGATCAGGGAGCATCCAGTAGGTTTTTGGGAACCTTACTGATCTGCTCTTGATCGGTTTGGTGACCGATCAGGAACACTGTTCGGATCGTTCTGGTGAACGATCAAGCGTTGCGAGTTCCTCACTATGATTGATCAGGACGGAGCCTGATCGGTCTGAGCATGCCCTGATCGGTCTGGTGACCGATCAGGAGGGTTGGACTGCGAAGCTAAGAAATCGCCCTGCAAAGGGGTGGATCGGTCTGGTGACCGATCCACAACCTGGGATCGGTCTGGTGATCGGTCCCGGAGAGTCCCAGAGAAATCGCGATTTCTGATTGAGCGTTGGGGACCGATCAGGATGGAGCCTGATCGGTCTGAACCCACCCTGATCGGTCTGGTGACCGATCAGGAGGCTCTCTGATCGGTCCGGTGACCGATCACTTAATTCAAAATGCACTGTCAGACGCTCTGATCGCGTCTGAACACATCTGATTCTCTGCGCTTAATCTCTGATACTTGATTCTATGCTTGATATGCTGTGCTAATGCTCTGATTAAGTGTGCAGGTGACAGGGATGGATTCAAACACTCAAGGAGAGTCAATGGAAGCCTTTCCTTGGAGCAGGTTTGTCCATTTGCCATCTCAGGTTGCAACGGCTGGAGCTGCTGACTGGAGCTTGGCTGAGGGAAGCTCAGGGAGTCCAGGGAGAGCTCAGTGGTAGCTGGCGTTGGCAGGTGAGCAGCTGGAGGCTGCAGTGAGGTGGTGACCTGGCGATAGTGGAGAAGACTTAAGCTGCGTAGCGGAGAAGGGCTGAAGAGACTTCTCGCTAGAGCTTGCTGCGAACACTTCTTGCTGCGTGCTTGTGCTATCTGCTGTTCCATCATCTTGAGCAAGCAACTGTGATCCTTGAAGCAACCTTCTGTTACTTGGGCACTTGGGAGAAGAGAAACAAGAAGCTTGAGTCCATCAGCGAGAAGACACGAAGAGGAGAGTCTTGCGTGAGATCTGCGCTGGGTGGAGCTCAGAGAAGTTTGCTTGTGTTCTTGTGGTTCTAAGTGCTAAGTAAGATCCTTCTTGTGTTTCCTGTACTTTATACTTCATCATCTTGAAACGCTGTGGAGAGGTTACTCCACCGAGAAGGAGGTTGCTTACTATCCGGATTTTCCGGGGCTTGATCTGCCGACGATCAAGGGATCGCCCACCTTAAGGGCACGCCAAGGAGTAGGGGCAAGTTATCCCCGAACCTTGTAAATCCTCTTGTTAGCATTTTGCATTTGTTCTTAGCTTAGGGTTTAGTTTTCTGCAACTCTGTTTTGTTTTTGCTTCCGCTGCTACCTAACGTTTAAGTGCAGAAAAATCGATAAGTGCCAAAGTTCAAGTGTCTGGCTACATTCACCCCCCCTCTCTAGCCATCCAAGTTCCAACAAGTGGTATCAGAGCTTGGGGCTCTGTTCTAGCAGATTAACAACCGAGAGCTATCATCCATGGCGTTGAGAGAAGGCTTTAGCACCACCCGACCTCCCTTCTTCGATGGCGCAGATTTTCAATATTGGAGATCGAAGATGGAGTACTACCTAAAGATGGACATCAACACTTGGTTCGCGGTGAAGGAGGGTTTTACCCCTCCAAAGGATGATGAAGGCAAAGAACTAGAATCTTGGCGTTGGACGGCTGAACAAACCCGGAAGAGTGAAGCCGACGCGAAGGCGGTGGTGACCCTACAATGCGGCATGAACAAAGACCAACTAATCAAGGTTGGTCCATTCACAAGTGCAAAAGATTTGTGGAACAAGCTCATAGAACTCCACGAGGGCACCCGAGATTCAAGAATCGCCAAGAGGGATTTGTTCCTCAACCAACTCCAAAACCTCTCCATGAAGGAGAATGAAACCGTAAGTGAGCTACATAGCCGGTTCAAGGAAGTCCTCAATGGTCTTCATTCTATTGATGAAAAGGTCGAGAATCGCGACCTTGTGAGGTATGTGTTAAAAGCATTTCCAAGGAATGCTTTGTGGTCATCCATGGTGGATGCCTACAAAGTTTCCAAGGACTTATCAATTGTAAAATTAGATGATTTGTTTTGTGAGATGGAACTTCATGAAATGGCTAACAAAGGCCCCAAGGAGAAGGGGATTGCCTTAGTTGCAGGAGAAAAGAACAAGAAGAAGAAGAAGAAGGAGAAGGAAGTCTCATCATCTTCATCTTCTTCCGAATCCGAGTCCGAGTCCGAGGAAGATGGCAGCGGCTCTTCCTCCTCCGAGATGGCCAATTTCGTTAGAAGGATGATGAGAAGGAGTCGACGCTTCAAGGGTAAAGGTAATCCTAGTGAAGCTAAAGTTGATAAATCTAATGTAACTTGTTATGAGTGTAGCAAGAAAGGGCACTTCAAGAGTGAATGCCCGAAGCTAAAGAAGAAGGAGGAAAAGTCAAAGAAAAAGAAGAAGGCCTTGAAGGCCACTTGGGATGAATCATCCTCAAGTTCATCCGATGAAGAGAAGGAGGAGAAGAGTACACGGCATGTGGCACTCATGGCAATTGAGGGAGAAGAAAGCAGTGATGAATCCTCCGACTCCTCAAACGCGGCTTCATCATCTTCGGATGATGAAGAGGTAATCACTCCCGAACTTGAGAAATGCTATAGAACAATTGCATGTTTAACCGATTTTTTGAAGAAGTCAAAACAAAAAATTAAGTCTTTGAAAATTGAAGTTGAACAATTGAAATCCTCTAGGGATGAGGATGTAGATGATTTACATGTAGAAATGTTAGAGGATGAGATTAAGTCTTTGAAAATTGAAATTGAACAATTGAAGTCCTCTAGGGATGAGGATGTAGATGATTTGCATGTTGAATTGTTAGAGGATGAGAACAAATCATTGAAGAGTGAAGTTGAGAGACTCAAGAGTATTCTTGAGAAATTCTCAACAAGCTCAAAGACCTTAGACATGATTTTGAATGCCCAAAGGGCAGTCTACAATAGGGCCGGTATTGGTTACCGACCCAAAGAACCTTCATTTGTGTCCTTAATGTCTAGGACTGGTGTTAGACCACTTAAGACACCCAAGGTTCAAAAGAAAGTTGTCAAGGCATGGGTGCCTAAGTCTTGTTTAGTAGGTGCTTTAGGTCCCAAGGTTTGGGTACCTAAATCTTCTATTTTTCGAATTGTGTAGGTTGTGATTGAGGGGGAGCATCTATCAACTTGGTTCGTTGATAGTGGGTGCTCCAAACATATGACCGGTGATAAATCATTATTTACTACCCTTCAATGCAAAAATAGAGGTAATGTTTCCTTTGGTAATAATGGTAGTCTTAAGGTCATAGGAATAGGAGACATTCAAATATCCGAATGTCTTAGAATTAAAAATGTCCTTCTAGTCAAGGGGATGACATTTAATCTCCTAAGTGTCAGTCAATTGTGTGATGCGGGTTACACAATTGATTTTCAACCAAGTCAATGTCTAGTTAGACAACATGACACTTTTGACACGGTACTAGTAGGAACAAGAGTAGATAACATTTACCAAGTCTCCTTTAAAAGTGCTATTAATGCTTTTGCTAAGTGTCTCATGTCAAAAGAAGAGGAGTCCACCCTTTGGCACCGGAGACTAGCACACGTGAACATGAAGAATATCCGGAAGTTGGCCAACAAGGGATTAGTTCGTGGCTTACCAAGCATCAAGTATGAGAAAGAAAAGATTTGTGATGCATGTCAAATGGGTAAGCAAACAAAATCTGCACATAAAGGTAAAAGCACTGTAAGTACTTCTACCGCATTAGATTTACTTCATATGGACTTGTTTGATTGTAGCACTATCATATCATTGAATGGTAGTAGATATTGCTTTGTTATCATTGATGATTTTACTAGATATACATGGACATATTTTCTAAAATATAAGGATCAAACCTTAGATGTTTTCATTTCTTTTTGTAGAAGAGTTGAAAATGAAAAATCATCAACAATTAAGACAATAAGAAGTGATCATGGAGGTGAATTTCAAAACCAACGATTTTTAGAGTTTTGTCAAGATAGAGGGTATAGACATGAGTTCTCCACTCCTAGAACACCACAACAAAATGGTGTTGTAGAGAGGAAGAACCGTGTTCTACAAGAGGCTGCTCGGAGCATGCTCAATGAGTACTCATTACCGAGTTACTTGTGGGCCGAAGCTGTAAACACGGCTTGCTACGTGCAAAATCGAGTTCTCATACATAGATTCTTAGGTAAGACTCCTCATGAACTTTGGTTTGGAAAACCACCTACGGTTAGACACCTTAGGGTGTTTGGTTGTAAGGTGTTTATTCTAAACACCAAGGACCATCTTGGAAAGTTCACGGCAAAGGCTGATGAAGGGATACTAGTCGGGTACTCCTTAGTTAGCAAAGTCTACCGAGTCTACAATAAGAAATCTAGATTGGTTGAAGAGTCTTCTGATGTTGTCTTTGAAGAAATTCCAAAAGCCAATGGACAACCAGAAGATGAAGTCCAATTCGAACTTAGGAGACTAAGTTTGAATGAAAGTCCAAATGTTGTTGATGGTGATGAATCCGATGACGGTGAGCCTAGACAAACCATAGATCAGCCGGATCCTGAGGCTGAGCTTGTGTCTAGTGAAACCATTCAAGAAGCACCACCAACACCTAGGCAAACTAGGTTAGCCTCTAGTCATCCCCAAGACCAAATTGTTGGAGACATCCATCATGGGGTTAGGACTAGATCATTCTTTAGGAATGAGTCTAATGAAGTTGCCCTAATTTCTGAAATTGAACCTAGAAAAATTGATGAAGCATTAATTGATCTCAATTGGATCATTGCAATGCAAGATGAACTAGGTCAATTCGAAAGAAGTCAAGTTTGGGACTTAGTCCCTAGACCCAAGAAGACCACCATTATTGGAACCAAATGGGTCTTCAAAAATAAATTGAACCATAAGGGAGAAATCATAAGAAACAAGGCACGCTTAGTAGCCAAGGGCTACAGTCAAGTTGAAGGCCTTGATTATGATGAGACCTATGCTCCCGTGGCACGATTAGAGTCCATCCGATTGATGCTTGCATTTGCAGCACATCGAGGTTTCAAGTTATATCAAATGGATGTCAAATCGGCCTTTCTAAATGGTTTAATAAGGGAAGAAGTCTATGTCGAACAACCTCCGGGGTTTGAGAGTACCGAATTCCCAAACCACGTGTTCAAGCTCAAAAAGGCACTGTATGGCCTTAAACAAGCACCCCGAGCTTGGTATGAGCGGTTGTCGACCTATCTAATTGAAAAAGGCTTTGTTAGAGGCCAAATAGACCCTACACTGTTTCTACGAAGAGATGGTGACAATATTTTTGTAGCCCAAGTGTATGTCGATGACATAATTTGTGGCTCAAACAACAAGGGCTATTTAAATGAATTTATTGGACTCATGGAGAGTGAATTTGAAATGAGTCTAGTGGGAGAGTTGACTTTCTTCCTTGGACTTGAAATCAAACAAACTCGAGATGGGATCCATATGCACCAATCAAAGTATACTCAAGAGATGCTTCGAAAATTCAACATGAGTGATTCAAAAGAGGTAACCACTCCCATGACTACAAACACAAGATTAGACAATGATGAGAGTGGTAAACCTGTTGATTTGACTCAATATCGAAGCATGATGGTAGTCTGCTATACCTCACAGCCAATTGACCTGATATACTTTTCGCTGTGGGTATGTGCGCTAGGTATCAAGTTTGTGCCAAGGAATCTCACTTAATTGTTGTCAAGAGAATTCTGAGATACCTCAAGGGCACAATTGGTGTTGGTCTATGGTACCCCCGTACGGAATCATTTGACATAATTGGCTATATCGATTCCGACTATGCTGGATGCAAGTTGGATCGGAAAAGTACTAGTGGGGGTTGCCAATTTTTAGGATCATCTTTAGTTAGTTGGTCAAGTCGGAAGCAACATTGTGTTGCTCTCTCCACGACCGAGGCAGAATATATTGCTATGGGAGAGAGCATATCGCAATTGTTGTGGATGATTTATACTCTAGAGGACTATGGATTAAACTACAAGGGTGTGCAAGTGTTGTGTGACAACATTAGCACAATTAACCTAACCAAGAATCCGGTCCATCACTCTAGAACTAAACATATTGAAGTGCGTCACCACTTCATTAGGGATCATGTTGCTAGAGGAGATGTTGTACTCTCATATGTAGAGTCCAAATCAAATCTAGTAGACATTTTCACTAAACCACTCCCCGAAAATGAGTTTAGCTTCTTAAGAAGGGAGTTGGGAATGTGTCGCGCTTCATAGACATCAAAATGCATTCAAAACCCTTGATGATCATTTTGAATTGTTGGACAACAATTGGGTAACTAGGGGATATCTCACAAAAACTATAAGGTTTACCAAAACGTTTTTGTTTGCTAGAAATGGGGTGAGATGTTAGGATCAACTAAATTTCTCGAAATGTCATTGCATCCCTTGAGAAATTTGGTTGACGAGATAAAAATCACTACGGTGACCAAGTATGGGGAAAACCAATGCATAACACATGTGTACTTGGCTCTATGATCATACTTGGATATTCCAATCAAGCAAACTTGATTGGAAACTTGAATTTGGTACAAACTTCGTCGAAATTGAGTGAATGTTTGTTGATTGAGTTTGACTCCACTTGAGTGGAGCAAAGTGATTGTTAAACCCATAAGGACCTTTGATCCTGGTTCAGGAATCAATTTTACTCAAGGGACCACTTCCAAGATCGATAACTCTCATCAGATCTTGTCAAAAAATAGTTGGAAGTCTGAAACTGAAAGTTTTAGATCGTATCAGGAATTTCAGGAAGTCTGATCGGTCACCGGACCGATCAGGAGTATGTTTGATCGGTCCAACGGACCGATCCAGCTCCTGTGCGAAAAATTGTCAAAACCCACTGTATTGGTCTGGATCGTTCCCCGGACCGATCTGACCCCCTCTGTGGTGATCGGTTCATAGACCGATCAGAGAGGTCACAGAACATTTCGCGAAAACTTAACCAAACATTCTGTGTTGGCCTGGATCGGTCCCCGGACCGATCTAGCATCCTGTTTTGATCGGTCCACAGACCGATCAGAGGGCTCACGGAAAAACCTCCAAACCTTCTGATCGCTTCCTGATCGATCAGCCGATCGATCAGGAGCCTACCTGATCGGTCACCCAACTGATCAGGAACAGGCTAGTCCGATCAGGCCAAAGCCTGATCGGTCTGGGCACTTCCAGATCAAACGGTGATCCGTTCAATCGTATTAAATTGCGATTGGTGGACCGATCCACCAACTGATTAATTCCTCCGAAACCCCTCATCTCCCAAGCCCTAGCGCCGAAACTCACTTCTTGCGCGATCTCCTCCTGTGCGTGAGTTCCTCTGCTGGCGATCTTCTTCCTGTGCATGCGCCCTTCTTCCTGCGAGTACTCGCATTCTGCAACCAGTGAGGGTTTTTCATTTCTGCGCACATCTTCTGCAGTGCTTCATTCTCTGCAAGACCCTTTCTCGACTTGGGACGTGGTCTTCCGAAGCCAATCAACTCAGTCACGTGTTTTCTCCAAACAAATCATCAATGGCACCTAAGTAAGCGTTTTTGTTAGTTTTCATTACAGATCAGTTCATAGATTATGTATTTGGGCTAACCATGGTCTTTCTTTTGGTGTTCTTCTGTTGTGACTCTATGATTTTGCCATGACCTCCCTTGTCTTGACCTAATATTTTACTGATTAAACCTCATCTCACTTGATCAATTCCTTGGGTTATGACTATTTTGTTCAATGGCTTACCTTGATTACTCTATACCATGACCATTTCTTTATTGATCTTGTGATCCTTCAATCTGTGGCTTGATTATCAATTTGTGTCATGATCCTATCGATATTTGATTTACTAATCTTGATCAAATCTGTTGCCATGATTTATTCAAATCCATTAGAAGATCGTCCAAGGGAAAAGAATCCGTGGAGGGAAGCTCAAAGGGCAAAGGCCCTTCTTCTTCCGCGCCCTCCCGAAGGCCTCAGCCTTCTTCAAGTTCTCGTTTCCCCAATGCTGCCTGTGAGCAGGCCTTTCAGTCCAGAACTTCAAGTTGCTCTCCTGCCGATCAATTGATGTTCCCTTTCTATCCGACACTGTCCCTCCATCATGAGATAGTCACTTCTACAACCTTGGCTTTCTCCTCTCCTGAGCGGAGATAAACTATGACCTTGTTTCCGAGTTTTACAACAACCTTCAGCAAGGACCTCAAGGGGGCTTTGAGTTCACTACTCGGGTCGCCAAGAGGAATCTTGATTTCTCCTATGACATCCTAGCGGAGTATTTGGGCGGTCGTCGATCGCCTAACTTGTACTCTATCTATCCAGAGCTCCCTGACCCTTTGTTGGCTCCTTTTGCGGACGTCACCCCCGACAACATCTATCAGCACTTCTTTGGCCATCCACGACCAGCTGGTCTTGACGAGTTAGGGCCCGACTTTCCGACCTTTGCGGCCCTCCGTCTGTCCCCGGTTGATTACATTCTCTTCAAGATAATCACCAATTGCATCTTGCCTATCACTTCAAAGCCTTTGACCGAGATCCGTCCCTATCATTGCCTGATGCTCTATGGTATGCACCGCCGCATGGACTTTGACATCATGGAGAGCATTTTTCAGTCCATCTATCCTATAGAGAGCCGAGCCGGCGCACTGTCTATATGCCGTTTGGTCACGTCATCACCGACTGGCTTATGTCAGTGGGAGTTGATGTAACCAAGGGTCGGACAGTGCCCATGGTTAGACAGGACTGCAGACTTGGCAGACGGGCGTTTGCCAAATCCGGCATCATCATTCGGGATCACGATCGGGCGCTGGTGTGGAAGGACGGGAGGGGTCTTGGCGATCTACCTGGGGGAGGTCCACACTTTCAGGCACCAGCAGATGCTGCTGAACATCAGGAGGCTCCCACTGCTGCTGCCGACTATAACTATGAGCCGGACCCAGATCTGCGCTGGCAGATTTCAGAGCTTGATCGGACCATCCAGCATGATCTTCATCTGCGAGAGCTCTATCGCGAGGAGGTTCGGTCGGATTTTCGCTCCTTCGATCGTAGACTGACCGCGATGGAGTCTGATGTCTCCGGGGTTCGTACTTTGCAGCAGACGTGGTACGAAGAGTGGCGCCGGCACACCTTTCCGGGAGATGCGCCCTCTGGTAGTGCTGCACCAGGGCCTTTTGCTCCTGATGATGCCACGATGGATGACCCTATGCATGATGACCCCCTGCCGATGGTTGATCTATTCTGTTTCTGCCCTTTGCTATTTGACTGTCTGGATTGTATGACTCTATGGCTAGATGCCTATAACTTGATTTTGATGGTTTTTGTGCTGTATTTGCCTTGACTCTGATGCTTGATGATGCATCTGACACTATGCCTGCTTTTCATATTTGACTTACTATTTTCTGCTTATTGATTGGCGTATATGCTTGCTATCGTTATGAATGCCTCATTATGAGTTGCACTGATTATGCTTATGATGCCATGTTCATATGATACATATGATTGTTTTGCCATGCCCTATATTTATCATATGTTTTCGTATGTTTTCAAAATTCAATCAAATCTTTTGTTGTTTCGGAAAACCCCTAGGGTTGAGGGGGAGTATGAATAAACTTAACAACCCGTCTACACCCTTTTCGGTGTTTGACAAAGGGGGAGAGTGTGGTTGGTTAAGTTTGGGATAACTATGTTGTAGGGGGAGGATCCTGATTTCCCTATGATTCTGAAATTTGAGAATATTGATTTCAAATCCCTAAACTTAAAATCGGGTTGTCAAACAACAAAAAGGGGGAGATTGTTGATGCAGTCTGACCCTGATTGTTGTTTTGGTGTTGACACCGATTTTAGTTTAGGTTGATGATTATGATTATGATTAAGTCCTGGTAGTGGACTAGGCATACCTAGTGGGACTAGGTTTGATGAAAATCCTAGCTTGGAGGGCTAGGTGTGGAAAAGTCCTAACCTGGAGGGTTAGGTGTGGAAAAATCCTAGCTTGGAGGGCTAGGTGTGGAAAAATCCTAGCTTGGAGAGCTAGGAGTGGAAAAGTCCTAGCTTGGAGGGCTAGGTGTGGAAAATCCTAACCTGGAGGGTTAGGTGTGGAAAACCCTGGCTTGGAGGGTCAGGTCCTAGCCTGGAGGGCTACGTTGGATGAAATCCCGGTGAGTGAAGCCGGGTCCCGGTGTGTGAAGCCGGGTGACTGAAACCCCGGTGAGTGAAGCCGAGTCTCGGTGAGTGAAGCCAGGTGACTGAAATCCCGGTGAGTAAAGCCGGGTCTCGGTGAGTGAAGCCGGGTGACTGAAACCCTGGTGAGTGAAGCCAGGTCCTAGCTTGGAGGGCTAGGTTGAAGTCCCAGTGAGTGAAGCTGGGCATGGCACGAGTCAAGATGGGCCGGAGGCTTGTTCTCGTGACTTAGAGGAGATTTGACCTTGCCTGGATCGGACTGGTGACCGATCAGGGAAGTTGGCACGGTGCTCCTTCGTGGATCGGTCTGGTGACCGATCCAGTGATGACTGATCGGTCTGGTGGCCGATCAGGGAGTATGTGTTTCACTCTCTGCTCGGCTCCTGATCGGTCTGGTGACCGATCAGGGAGCCCACAAGTGAGTTGAGTTCCCCTGCTGCTCTGCTCCTGATCGGTCCGGTGACCGATCAGGGAGCATCCAGTAGGTTTTTGGGAACCTTACTGATCTGCTCCTGATCGGTCTGGTGACCGATTAGGAACACTGTTCGGATCGTTCTGGTGAACGATCAAGCGTCGCGAGTTCCTCACTATGATTTATCAGGACGGAGCCTGATCGGTCTGAGCATGCCCTGATCGGTCTAGTGACCGATCAGGAGGGTTGGACTGCGAAGCTAAGAAATCGCCCTGCAAAGGGGTGGATCGGTCTGGTGATCGATCCACAACCTGGGATCGGTCTGGTGATCGATCCCGGAGAGTCCCAGAGAAATCGCGATTTCTGATTGAACGTTGAGGACCGATCAGGATGGAGCCTGATCGGTCTGAACCCACCCTGATCGGTCTGGTGACCGATCAGGAGGCTCTCTGATCGGTCCGGTGACCGATCACCTTAATTCAAAATGCACTGTCAGACGCTCTGATCGCGTCTGAACACATCTGATTCTTTGCGCTTAATCTCTGATACTTGATTTTATGCTTGATATGCTGTGCTAATGCTCTGATTAAGTGTGCAAGTGATAGGGATTGATTCAAACACTCAAGGAGAGTCAATGGAAGCCTTTCCTTGGAGCAGGTTTGTCCATTTGCCATCTCAGGTTGCAACGGCTAGAGCTGCTGACTGGAGCTTGGCTGAGGGAAGCTCAGGCAGTCCAGGGAGAGCTTAGTGGTAGCTGGCATTGGCAGGTGAGCAGCTGGAGGCTGCAGTGAGGTGGTGACCTGGCGATAGTGGAGAAGACTTAAGCTGCGTAGCGGAGAAGGGCTGAAGAGACTTCTTGCGAGAGCTTGCTGCGAACACTTCTTGCTACGTGCTTGTGCTATCTGCTGTTCCATCATCTTGAGCAAGCAACTGTGATCCTTGAAGCAACCTTCTGTTACTTGGGCACTTGGGAGAAGAGAAACAAGAAGCTTGAGTCCATCAGCGAGAAGACACGAAGAGGAGAGTCTTGCGTGAGATTTGCGCTGGGTGGAGCTCAGTGAAGTTTGCTTGTGTTCTTGTGGTTCTAAGTGCTAAGTAAGATCCTTCTTGTGTTTCCTGTACTTTATACTTCATCATCTTGAAACACTGTGGAGAGGTTACTCCACCGAGAAGGAGGTTGCTTACTATCCGGATTTTCCGGGGCTTGATCTGCCGACGATCAAGGGATCGCCCACCTTAAGGGCACGCCAAGGAGTAGGGGCAAGTTATCCCCGAACCTTGTAAATCCTCTTGTTAGCGTTTTGCATTTGTGCTTAGCTTAGGGTTTAGTTTTCTACAACTCTGTTTTGTTTTTGCTTCCGCTGCTGCCTAACGTTTAAGTGCAGAAAAATCGATAAGTGCCAAAGTTCAAGTGTCTGGCTACATTCGCTCCCCCCTCTCTAGCCATCCAAGTTCCAACAAAGGCTTCAACACAACTTCTTCCAACAGATTTCTCCAAGCGCTCTGCTCCAAAAAGCTCCATGCTCACGCCTCAAGCGCCAACGACGACCCACGTCTCAGATTCCATTACTTTACGTCGTCGGTATAAATTTCGTTAAAGTATTGTACTCAATTAAATACTCTATTCTTGTACTTGTTTGCGCGAATTATAGAATTGCCGAAAGTAAACGATCAAGGACCGTGGGCCTTGGAATAGGAGTCGATCTAGGCTCCGAACCAAGTAAAAGAAACTTGTTAGCATTGATTTTATTTTTCCGCTGCGCATTCACTTTAACTTTTAATCTGAAATTCTTCGATCGATATTCACCCCCCCTCTATCGATTTTCTCTGATCCAACACTAAGTACCTCGGGCATCGGCTGTACCCCGAGGTATTAGTGTTTTGGGTACTTGGTCGGGCGTGCATATCCCATACCAAGCCTAAGTACCTCGGACATCGGCTGCACCACGAGGCATTATGGTTTTGGGTACTTGGTCGGGCGTGCATATCTCACACCAAGCCTAAGTACCCTGGACATCGGCTGCACCGCGAGGCATTAGGGTTTTGGGTACTTGCTCGGGCGTGCATATCCCAGACCAAGCCCAAGTACCCCGGGCATCGGCTGCACCGCGAGGCATTAGGTTTTTGGGTACTTGGTCGGGCGTGCATATCCCAGACCAAGCCTAAGTACCCCGGGCATCGGCTGCACCGCGAGGCATTAGGGTTTTGGGTACTTGGTCGGGCGTGCATATCCCAGACCAAGCCTATGTACCCCGGGCATCGGCTGCACCGCGAGACATTAGGGTTTTAGGTACTTGGTCCGGCGTGTATATCCCAGACCAAACCTAAGTACCCCGGGCATCGGCTGCACCGCGAGGCATTAGGGTTTTGGGTACTTGGTCGGGCGTGCATATCCCAGACCAAGCGTAAGTACCCCAGGCATCGGCTGCACCGCGAGGCATTAGGGTTTTGGGTCTTTCGGTAGTACCTTGCTACTTTGGAGGAGACTTCACCTTTTATTACTTGGGTTTGCTGCAAGGCAGCAAAAATACACAAAAAGGACATTTATTATATAATGCAAATCTTACCGGGACTGGGAGAGTCAGAGACGATCGCCTAGCCCTGGCCTCCCTAGTCCTGACCCCTCTCCTTATGTGCATGACCTCCTTCAGCTAGCCCTCAAGACCTCTTGGGTTCTTCCAGGACTCTGTTCGGACCTCCCCGCTGTAGCATCGTCGAGACACCAGCTGATCTCCCATGACTTCCATCACCCGGTCGCCTACCGGGAACTTTATCTTCTAGTGGTACACAGAGACTACTTCCTGGAAAGTGCTGGGCGCAGGTCGACCCAAGATGACGTTGTAGGATGAGGGCGCCTCCACGATCAAGAAGGGAGTCCTTCTGGTCCTCTCCAATGCGCCACTTCCCAAGGAGAGCGACAGGGTAATCTGCCCTATCGGTTGTACGCGATACCCCGTAAAGCCAAACAGTGGGGTCGAGACCGAGAGCAGTTCGTCTTCATCGATCTGCATCTGTTCGAAAGCCGCATTATACAAGATGTTCACGGAACTCCCTGTGTCCATAAAGATGTGCCTAACCTCGTAGTTAGCAATACGAGCTATGATCACTATGGCGTCTTCATGGGGAGCTTCCACTTCTTCCAGGTCGGCGGGTGATGATCCCCAATGATAGGTGTCACGAATGTGGGTCTCAAATTTAGATATTTGTAAAGCTGGAAACCCTTTTTGCTAACAAAGATAAAAATGTAGTAAAGGGGTCACAGGTCGTATTTTTCCTAGGGCTAGTTAAGGATGTTTGATTCAAGCTCGTATTTATGTGTCGTCAAATATTTTTGGGTTTCAAATAAGAATTGGGTTTTGTTTGCAATCAGAAATGAAAACACAGTGAAAAGTAAAGAAACTTAACTAAGCAAACATAGACTAGGTAATGGCAACTAATGACTCAACCAATGGACAACTTTAATCAACTAATGTAAATTCGCAGAAATTGCAAACCAAACTGACATCGAATGAAATACTACACTACAAGTTGTGCTACACTTCAGGGATTAAAATTCAAAGCAAACGAATGTGAAACAAAGTGTGATCAGTGGTTGAATCTTCGATTGATACTAATGCAGAAACCATAAACCTAATTGCAGAAATGGAATCCAAACTTGATACAAACTTGATAAGCAAAAGAAAGAGATTGATGTGCCGAAAACTTATACTAAATGCAGGAAATATAAATCTAAGGCAGATATGGGATCTAAAATTCAGAAACAACTTAATGCAAACTAACTTATTTCAAATGCAATGGTACTCCAAAAGTGTGTTTAACTTCAGCTAAATTCAAAACAAACAGAATTGCAAGCAAGCTGTACACCAAACTATTCTGAAATTTCTTACTTGATACAAACTTGCAAGAAATGGAAACTGATGTGCTGAAAAGAGAATTGAAACTTGCAGAAACAATGAACTGACAATTCAGAAATGGAACTAATCAATTCAGCTTGGAAAGGCAAGCTATCAGTGAAGTGATACGCAGAATTGAAGGAAGAAATTCAGAACCCAAATGCTGATCAATTCAGACACAAGCTGAAGCAGAAATTAATGCTGAAATGTAGAACATGAATGTAGAAATTCAGCAACAAATCAAATGCAGAAACAAGCAAATCAAACTCAGATTCAAGGGCACAAATCTAATGTTTCAGAAAAGATTTCGAAGAACTAATGTTCACTAATACACAATTCAAAAACTTGTAAACTAATACTTGCAGAAATAAAACTAAACTCGCAGATATGGGAACTGATACGCACAAGTTGAGACCAAATGCAGAAATGAAACTAAATTCAGAAATGATCCAATTGCGAAGCAAGCTAAGACTAAATGCATTAGCACACTAAATGTTGTCTCTAATTTCAGGAATTAAAACTAGACATAAACTGAATTTGAAGTAAGCTACAAAATCAGAAACTAAGTTGATACACAGAAACAGAGTTGACACGCAGAAACTAAAACTAATTTACAGGAACAAACTGAATTGCGAAGCAACCTTAGATCAAGTGCAATGTTCACTACACAATCAACCTAGCTAATAAGAGTGCAGAATTGAAACACTAATTAAGGCAGAAACGATTCAGAAAAGAAAGTTCACGGATACAAGTTCAGAAACTGTAAATGAAATGCAGAAATCGAATCTACTGCTAAGAACAGAAATTCACAAAGAAACTAAGCTTCGATCCCTTCCTTAGCTCAAGATCTTCTTGCTGTCACACAAGAGTAAGCCACGAACCCCATAGCTTGACAAATCGCTGGAAAATCTGACTCCACGATCGATTCAACTCAAACTCTGCTCAAGGCTGAAGAATCCATCCGATCTCCTCGATCTCGCTGTGTGGGATTGTGGTGATGGCTTGGAGATGATCAGAGCAATCCAGAGAACCCTCCGAATTGCTCAGATGGATGAAAAGTGGCACAAAACCGAGATCCGATCAGTAGAATGGCAGAGCTGATGAAACCCTCATTTTGCTCTATTCAGTGGTGAAATTGAGCTGAAATCTTCACAGAAACATCATCCCGACGATCTAGAGCTTGATCCAACGTGGGAACCCAAGCGGTCGCACGATCAAATGAAGAAAACCTGAAGAAGAAACGAAGAAACGCGAAGAAGAAGAAGACTGTGGCGAAGACGCGACAACGGATCTGATCGGGGAAGAGGCTGTTATATCTGTTAGCATTGGACGGCTGTGATTAACTTAACTCCATCCAACGGCTGGATCTCTTCAGATCTGAACCAAATTTTCCAGATCTTGATCAAGGGTCAGGATCTGCCTCTCAGTAGCTCGGATTTTCCAGATTTGCAACGGATGGCTCAGATCTACCTGATCTTTGAATGAACGGTCTAGATCCTCCTGAACTTGATCCAACGGCTGAATGATCTCTGATTTGGATGAAAATTTCAGATCATGACCTGAGTGCTTGATTAGCTTTAACCCTAGCTCGGATTGCATCAAAAGTTCTCAGATGGCTCAGATCTAGCCGTTTTTGAATCGGACGACCCATATTAGTCAAATGCTTGATCACTCGATCCAGTCCACTTCTGACTCAAGTTTGACCCAGCATGACCTAGGTCCATGATCCTTCCAAGCTTATAAAAGTAGATTCACAATTTAGTACCAAAATATTTCAAATGTATCAAGATTTACAATAAAGCCCAACATAGAATAAATTCATAAAACCTAGGATAAATTCAATATTAAACAAGTAAAATACAGGTCAAACATGGATTTTAGAATCTAAAATGGTCAACAAAATAATACTTATCAACTCCCCACACTTAAACTTGAGCGTCTCGCGAAAACTACTAAATATGTATCCCTTAGATTCTTTCCAAACATAGTTAGAAGCAAGTGAAAAGAAATTACCTAAGGTTGTCAATTCTCAAAAATCTAAGCTCTATGGATTAGTAACTCGTCCTTAAATCAACAACTTGGCATTTTCATCCTTCATGATTTATTGAGATGAATTTAACTCACTAAACCTCTCAAAGGAAGTGTTGGTGGCTCTCTTTTTGAGTTCTAAGTTCATGATGAAAGTGGAGCTCACTCAAACACACATGCTTTTTGCATTATCATAGGCTTGCTTGTTATCTACTCTCCACCATGTTGGGACCGGGTGCATGTTGACATGGATGCGGGTTCGTAATTTTAAAAATTAATTACGTGCAGCGGAAGGTTTAGCATAAATAATTTCTCAAATTATTTAACCACACATCTAAGCATGCAATTTTATCTTGTGTAGACATGATCATATATTTAAAATTTTGCAGAAACATAAACTAATTTACGTATTACCTCGCGTAACTCGAAGGAAGGGACGAGATCGAACCGTAAGCGTCCCTTGGAAGCTCCGCTACTATTCGCGTCCACGCCGAGTATCTTCGGGATGACTTCGCAAAGCCATGAGTTTCGTGTTCTCGAGAACTACTAGATTCTCTGAGAACGCGACGAGAAAACCCAAGAGAGAAGTCGGAAGACTAACCACAAAAGGATGATCGGAATCAAAATTTCGGCGAAGCAAAAGAAGAGGCTTGCGGCAAAAAGATCCTTGCGGCAAACTCTAATTCCGGCAGCACCTTCTTCCGGCCAAGAGATAGCCGGAGCTTCCTTCTCCGGCAGCAGGTGGTGGTCGGTAGGGAAAGGGCAGGGGCGGCCGGCTGGTGCTCCTTCTTGGGGCTGGTTGGCGCACGGCAAGAAGGGGAGAAGAGAAGGAGAGAAAGAGAGGGAGAGAGCCTATGCCTTCATCTCTTTGATAATTACCCAAGCCTTGCCTTGGGTCCTTTATATAGTGGCCTCTCAACCATCAGGCCTCTCAAATATGGAATAACTTATTCCATCATGCCAAGTTTGATTTTATATCATGGTTAAAATCATATTTTAATTCATGATAAAAAAATCAATCAAGTCTCTTTTCTCCTATGGAATAAATTTCCTTATCATGGTAAATCAATCCATGATTGATTTTATAAAATAAACCAATCCATGGTTTATTTTAATTTCCATGAAAAATAAACCAAACCTTGGTTTATTATATAAAAATTTATATCATCCATAATTTTATAAAACAAACCACACTTGGTTTATTTTATAAATTGAACCAAAAACTTGGTTCACTCCCTTTGTTGTGGTCGGCCAAGCAAAGAGGATGGAGGCCCTCTTTGGTCGGCCCATCCAAGTCACACTCCAATGAATTAAACTTATTTAATTCATCTATTAAGTCTTCAAAAGACTTAGCCATTTTACGCTTCCGATGCGTCTCTGAAAAAATTCAAATTCGACTTATCGTTTGGCTCAACCAAACCTAATCTCTCTTGATTGGAAAATCCAATTTTCAACTTGTTTTAAATCCCTCGGATTACTCATAGTGCATGTGACTAAATAGGCTTTCGATTTATGTTGGCCGTCTATAATTAATCAATTAATTATAGAACGATCATGAGTGACACCTAGTAGTACATCATGATCCCCAATTAATCGAAAGATCAACGGTTGACCTCAGAAATAATTCTGAAACCTTTCAGCAACTATAATGAATCGTGCCCCATTCCCTTCACCATCTTATACCCACTTGGTTCAGGACATAGTTTATGTGTGTCAGTCCCCACTAGGCTGACTACGTCACACCTAGCCCAAGTAACGTTTTCTAGTCCTACGGATTCTAATTACTCTCATGTATTTAAGAGATTCATACTCTGAACATGTCATGCTTTGGCCAGAGGCTTCGAGTAACAATCCGACGATAGGCCTCGGATATACATCTCCTCGCAAGGAGTGGTGAATCCTTTGTAGGTTGTTCAAACATCTTCGGGCACTTCGGCTTATACCCAATCATCCTGGGTCCACATCTCCTTGGAGATGCTTGCTTAAGATGCCAAAGTATAAGTCTCCATGACCAAGATGACTTGAACACCGCAAGTCAAAGGAACATCGCACTTAAGCTGCAGTAAGAACTTCACTGACATATCTATATGTAGACTACCGTATAAAGTTTTACAGCCAGTCACTCCAATGAACTAGTTCCCTTAACTAGCATTCATGTTTATCTCCGGACATCTCAATGTTACCAGCCAGTGAGAATCAGCTGAGTAGAGAATAACTCATGCTAGTCTCAATAGAATTAATAGTGTCCGTATTTATCAATTCATCGACTAGGGATAATTTCAATACTTCACAATTGCAAATGTAGAGATAATCTCTAGTTGTGAATTCATCACAAATTCTCTAATGCTGTGAATTGTATTGCGGACATTCAGTAAATGAGTTTAAGATCTTAATCAAATACACAAACATGTATACTCAAATAGTGAATATTCATTTATTAGAATAAATGATTACAATCATAAGGCGATTGCCTTAAAACACTTCTCTCATATCACTAACAAACTCCCACTTGGCCTAGTGTCAATCGCTACGGTACCCAATACCACAGGCTCTAACATGACCCTCAAACTTGCTTTGAGGCAAGACCTTAGTTAAAGGATCCGCTAAATTCCTTTCAGTGGGAATTTTCTCAATTTGTATATCATTCCTACTTATAATCTCTCTAATCAGATGATAGCGGCGAAGCACATGTTTGGATCGCTGATGAGACCTTGGTTTCTTTGCTTGTGCAATAGCTCCATTGTTGTCGCAGTAAACCGGTATTGCTTCATCAATGGTTGGAACCACACCAAGTTCTGAGATAAACTTTTTGATCCAGACTGCTTCCTTTGCTGCTTCCGAAGCTGCAATATATTCCGCTTCCGTGGTAGAATCCGCTACGGTGTCTTGCTTGGAACTCTTCCAACTTATTGCGCCTCCATTCAAAATAAATACGTATCTGGACTGAGATTTGGAGTCATCCTCTGGAAACTGACATCTGTATACCCACATATTACCATATCACCTTCTCCATATATTAGGAACATATCCTTAGTGTTTCTTAAGTACTTGAGGATTGTCTTGACAGCCGCCCAATGATCCATTCCTGGATCAGACTGGTATCTGCTTGTGACGCTCAGAGCATACGATACATCGGGCCTAGTACATAACATAACATACATGATAGATCATATCGCGGATGCATAAGGAATCTTATTCATGCAAATCCTCTCGTTTTCTGTGCGCGGACACATAGACTTCGAAAGGTTGATCCCATGCCTAATGGGATGGTAACCTTTCTTGGATTCCGACATGCTAAACCTTTCTAGCACTCGGTCTATATATGTAGACTGCGAAAGACCAAGCAATCGTTTTGATCTATCTCTATAGATTCTAATCCCAAGGATATAGGTTGCTTCTCTCAGGTCTTTCATGGAGAAAGTTTTGGACAACCAAATTTTAACTAACTGTAAGACTGATATATCGTTTCCTATAAGTAATATGTCATCAACATATAACACTAGGAATACGACTGCACTCCCACTAACCTTCTTGTACACACAAGGTTCGTCAGGATTTTGTGAGAAATCAAACTCTTTGATTGTCTCATCAAAATGGATGTTCCAGCTCCTGGATGCTTGCTTTAGTCCATATATGGATCGTCGAAGCTTGCATACTTTGGTTTTATTAACCGATGTGAAACCTTCAGGTTGTATCATGTATACATCCTCAAGCAGGTTTCCATTAAGGAAAGCTATTTTCACATCCATTTGCCATATCTCATAATCATAATGAGCTGCTATGGCCAGGAGTATCCGAATGGATTTAAGCATAGCTACTGGAGAATAGGTTTCGTCATAATCAATTCCTTATTTCTGACGATATCCTTTTGCCACTAATCTAGCCTTAAAAGTAATAACATTACCTTCCATGTCGGTTTTCTTCATGAAAACCCACTTGCACCCTATGGGCTTAATCCTTTCAGGTGGGTTAACCAAGTCCCATACTTGATTTTTGTACATGGAATCCATTTCCAACTTCATGGCTTCAAGCCATTTATCCCTTTCTGAATTTTTCAGAACATCTTCATAACTGATAGGTTCGTCATCGTTAATGAGTAACACGTCGTTCGATTCACTTATGAGAAATCCGTATCTCTGGAATATTGCGTGTCCTATCAGACCTACGAAGAAGTGGTGTTGTTTTAAGTTCAACTGATAGCTCATCATTATGAGTTATTGGTTGTGGGTCTAGACTAGGTGTCTCTGTAATGTCTATTGGAGTTTCTTGAACTTCTTCAAGTTCAATGCTACTCCCACTGTTTTCTTGTAAAAGAAATTCTTTTTCAAGAAATACAACATGCCTTGAAACAAACACCTTTTGTTCCAAGGGATGATAGAATTAGTAACCCTTCGTTTCCTTAGGGTATCCAATAAATAGACATTTTTTAGACTTAGCATCCAATTTGTCTGATACAGTCCGCTTTACATAAGCAGGACAACCCCATATCTTTAGGTGAGATAAATGAGGTTTCTTACTATTCCACGTCTCATATGGAGTAGTAGAGACTACCTTGGTCGGGACTCTGTTTAGTAAGTAAACAGCTGTCTTAAGCGCATAGCCCCAAAAGGATTTTGGAAGAGTTGCATGATTCGTCATAGATCTAACCATGTCCATCAAGGTTCGGTTACACCTCTCAGATACACCATTATGCTGTGGTGTATATGACGGAGACCATTGAGACAATATCCCATTGTCCCTAAGATAATCTTGAAACTCTTGACTTAAGTATTCACCACCCCGATCGGATCGAAGTATCTTAATACTTTTGCCAAGCTGTTTCTCTACTTCACTTCTAAACTCTTTGAATTTCTCAAAAGCTTCAGATTTGTGTTTCATTAAGAACACATACCCGAATCGTGAGTGATCATCGATAAAGGTAATGAAGTAGCTATAGCCTCCTTGTGCAAGAGTTGACATTGGTCCACATACATCAGTATGTATTAGACCAAGCAATTCTCCCACTGGTTTACCTTTTTCGAAAAAGGGTAATTTGGTCATCTTGCCTTTTAAGCATGATTCGCATGTATCAAATGAACCGGGTTCAAATGATTCCAGAATTCCACATCGGTGTAATTTGGTCATGCGTTTCTTAGTTACATGGCCAAGACGACAATGCCACATATAAGAGTCTATTTGATTATCTATTCGAGCACGTTTGTTGCTAACTTAGATATTGAAAACGCCACCGGATAAATCTAACATGTAGATACCATTGCATAAATTTCCGGTCCCATAATGAACATCATTTAAAGTTATGTAACAGCAATTGTTACTAAAAGTTAAATGATAACCCTTTTCATTCAAGCATGAAATAGATACAATGTTCTTTATTAATAAAGGAACAAAATAACAATTATCCAATTATAAGACAAGTCCAGTAGGGAACTTTAGCAAATATGTTCCGATGGCAACAGCAGCAATCTTTGCTCCATTTCCAACTCGCAAATTCGCTTCTCCCTTGACGAGTCTTCTTCTATTCCTTAGCCCCTGTATGTCATTACATATATGTGAGCTACACCCAGTATCAAGTACCCAGGTGTCCGAAGAAATAGAGTGACATTCAATAACGAAGATACCTGAAGAGGATGGGGCATCGGATGCCTTCTTCTTCAAGGACTCAAGATAAACCTTGCAGTTTCTTCGCCAGTGGGCCTCCTTGCCGCAGTGATGGCAAGTGCCTTTTGGTGTCTTTTCAATCTTTTTGGCATTTTTCTTCCTTCCCTTATTTTGTTCTTTGGGCTTCCTCTTAGAGCCTTTCTTTGAGGAACCAACTAACAGTACCGTCTGATCCTGCTTTACAGAAGGCTCTACAGTCTTCAGCAGGTTAAGCAACTCAGGAATGGTAGTCTCCAGTTTGTTTATCCGATAGTTCATCACAAACTGTGAGTAACTCTTGGGCAAACAATGCAGAATTAAGTCAATACTTAGTTCGTGATCTATTGCAAATCCGAGTGTGCCTAGTCGCTCAATGTACCCCAACATCTTCAACACAAACTGTGAAACAGAAGTGCCTTCTTGCATCTTAGAGGTGAAGAGGAGTCTGGAGACCTCAAACCTTTCGAATCTTGCCTGCTCGTCAAACAGCTCATGAAGATGGAAGACGATGGTATGAGCATCCATATGCTCATGCTGCTTTTGTAGCTCAGGTACCATAGCGGCCAGCATGATGCAACTCGCAAGTTCAGAATCGGCCACATGTTTCTGATAGGCCACTAACTGGTCTGGAGTTGCATCTTCAGGAGGATGGTTGGGAAGTTGTTCTTCAAGGACATAAGCAAGCTTTTCTGCCTTGAGGACTATCCTCAGGTTTCGAAGCCAGTCCATGAAGTTTGGCCCAGTCAGCTTATTGGTGTCCAAAATGGAACGCAAATTCAGAGAAGACATGATTAGGTGATTATCCTAGAAATACAAATTGAGGTTATGTGATGACAATGATAAAGAATGCATCAATATACATTAATTAAATCCTATTTATTTTTCGAATTGAATAACCCTTTTTATCAATTCGGGAGATCGTAGGAACATCTCCAAATAGGTTGATATCCAACCATAGATAAGAACAACCATGGCTAGAGTCCATCAAGTTATTCTTAGCTATGAAGGTAGGTAATTATACCGATTACATATTATACATATGTAACTATCACATTATGCAATCAACTAATTGAATGTTTGCATAAATCATTGGGTTGTTAACTCATTAACAAGTATGCAACAATATACATAGCACCCAACTGCACCTCTCTTTACATCGACCTTGGCTGTGGCACAACAAATCGATGCTCCAAGCTTAAGGCTGACCCATTAATCAAGAAATAGTTTTAATATGGTTGGAGTTCATTCAACCGTTTAGTCAGACTTGGATGTGTCCAACAACCAAAACTAAGGATTGACCTCTGACTCCAACTATATTAATCATAAACTAATTCCATGGTTTGAACATGTTGAGGTTCAAGCCGGGCATGGATGTGTCCATCAACCCAAACGAGAAACAAAACTCCGATTCTAACCATATTAATGGAAGGTGTTGGCCTTAATATTTTGTAAGGGGTTTTGGGTCTCATCCTTTTCTTTTATGCACATTCATGACATATAATTATGTCATATTCTAACGATTTCCTTAATAAAGTATGTATGTGACTTAATTTATCAAGTCTCATTAATTGAATTAGGAACTGGATTTCCTAATTCTAATTTCATACTTTATTCAAGGAATTGTTTTGGGAAACAATTTCCTGAATTATCATAATCAATTTCGGAAATAATATGTTTAAGACTTTGATTTCTCTAAATCAAATCTTATTAAATTAAGAGACAGATTACCTTAATTCAACCACATATTATTTTCATAAAAATCTTATTTAAGGAAATATACTCTATAGGAAACAATTTTCTTAATTAATTTTGGAGACAATAATATGTAAGAGCATCACCTCATAAATCAAATAAGGAAATTATCGTTTGAGAATCACCTCAAAATTTTCCAAGATTTGATCACATATTTTATTTATGGAAAATTAATATCAATAACTTAATTTGGACGACTCCCCGAGGCTCAATCCAAATTAAACATTTGACAGCTTAAATTCAATTTAGGAAATTTAATTATAACAACTAACTTTAAATTGGACGGCTCCCCGAGGCTCAATCCAAAATAAAGAATTTTGTAAATAATTTAATTTTCAATTATAAATTTAAATGCCAATTAATATTCCCATAATTTGTCTAGACTTTCTTGAAAGAAAGTGCCCAAAATTGCGAGCTTTCCATAAATGGAAAGTTTCCAAAAATAAAAGGTTTTCAGAATAATTGTAAGTTTCTAGTACAAAGAAAACTTACATTTTTCCAAAATTGGAAAATTTTCAAAATAAGAAATTTCCATAATTGGAAAGTTTTCAAAAATGGAATGTTTTCACAATTATCATAAAATTTCAGAAACAGAGATATTTCAAAAGTTTGCGAAATTTCATGAGGATTTCCAAACTTTGAAATTCTTAAATCGAAAATTTACCATAATTGGAAAGTTACGATAATTGAAAAATTTCCAAAATTGAGATCATGATAAAGCTTTCCGCAAAACAATTATATGATTATGTCGAACACAAACCTCGGCTCTGATACCACTGTTGGGACCGGGTGCATGTTGACATGGATGCGGGTTCGTAATTTTAAAAATTAATTACGTGCAGCGGAAGGTTTAGCATAAATAATTTCTCAAATTATTTAACCACACATCTAAGCATGCAATTTTATCTTGTGTAGACATGATCATATATTTAAAATTTTGCAGAAACATAAACTAATTTACGTATTACCTCGCGTAACTCGAAGGAAGGGACGAGATCCAACCGTAAGCGTCCCTTGGAAGCTCCGCCTCTATTCGCGTCCACACCGAGTATCTTCGGGATGACTTCGCAAAGCCACGAGTTTCGTGTTCTCGAGAACTACTAGATTCTACGAGAACGCGACGAGAAAAACCAATAGAGAAGTCGGAAGACTAACCACAAAAGGATGACCGGAATCAAAATTCCGGTGAAGCAAAAGAAGAGGCTTGCGGTAAAAAGATCCATGCGGCAAACTCTAATTCCGGCAGCACCTTCTTCAGGCCAAGAGATGACCGGAGCCTCCTTCTCCGGCAGCAGGTGGTGGTCGGTAGGGAAAGGGCAGGGGCGGCCGGCTGGTGCTCCTTCTTGGGGCTGGTTGGCGCACGGCAAGAAGGGGAGAAGAGAAGGAGAGAAAGAGAGGGAGAGAGCCTATGCCTTCATCTCTTTGATTATTACCCAAGCCTTGCCTTGGGTCCTTTATATAGTGGCCTCTCAACCATCAAACCTCTCAAATATGGAATAACTTATTCCATCATGCCAAGTTTGATTTTATATCATGGTTAAAATCATATTTTAATTCATGATAAAAAATCAATCAAGTCTCTTCTCTCCTATGGAATAAATTTCCTTATCATGGTAAATCAATCCATGATTGATTTTATAAAATAAACCAATCCATGGTTCATTTTAATTTTCATGAAAAATAAACCAAACCTTGGTTTATTATATAAAAATTTATATCATTCATAATTTTATAAAACAAATCACACTTGGTTTATTTTATAAATTGAACCAAAAACTTTGTTCTCTCCCTTTGTTGTGGCCGGCCAAGCAAAGAGGATGGAGCCCCTCTTTGGCCGGCCCATCCTAGCCACGCCCCAATGAATTAAACTTATTTAATTCATCTATTAAGTCTTCAAAAGACTTAGCCATTTTACGCTTCCGATGCGTCTCTGAAAAAATTAAGATTCGACTTATCGTTTGGCTCAACCAAACCTAATCTCTCTTGATTGAAAAATCTAATTTTCAACTTATTTTAAATCCCTCGGATTACTCGTAGTACATGTGACTAAATAGGCTTTCGATTTATATTGGCCGTCTATAATTAATCAATTAATTATAGAACGATCATGAGTGACACCTAGTAGTACATCATGATCCCCAATTAATCGAAAGATCAACGGTTGACCTTAGAAACAATTCTGAAACCCTTTAGCAGCTATAATGAATCGTGCCACATTTCCTTCACCATCTTATACCCACTTGGTTCAGGACATGGTCTATGCTATAATGAATCGTGCCACATTCCCTTCACCATCTTATACCCACTTGGTTCAGGACATGGTCTATATATGTCAGTCCCCACTAGGCTGACTACGCCACACCTAGCCCAAGTAACGTTTTCTCGTCCTACAGATTCTAATTACTCTCATGTATTTAAGAGATTCATACTCTGAACATGTCATGCTCTGGCCAGAGGCTTCGAGTAACAATCCGACGATAGGCCTCGGGTATACATCTCCTCGCACGGAGTGGTGAATCCTTTGTAGGCTGTTCAAACATCTTCGGGCACTTCGGCTTATACCCAATCATCCTGGGTCCACACCTCCTTGGAGATGCTTGCTTAAGATGTCAAAGTATAAGTCTCCATGACCAAGATGACTTGAACACCACAAGTCAAAGGAACATCGCACTTCAGCTGCAGTAAGAACTTCACTGACATATCTATATGTAGACTACCATATAAAGTTTTACAGCCAATCACTCCAATGAACTAGTTCCCTTAACTAGCGTTCATGTTTATCTCCGGACATCTCAATGTCACCAGCCAGTGGGAATCAGCTGATTAGAGAATAACCCATGCTAGTCTCAACAGAATTAATAGTGTCCGTATTTATCAATTCATCGACTAGGGACAATTTTAATACTTCACAATTGCACATGTAGAGATAATCACTAGTTGTGAATTCATCACAAATTCTCTCATGCTGTGAATTGTATTGCGGACATTCAGTAAATGTGTTTAAGATCTTAATCAAATACACAAACATGTATACTCAAATAGTGAATATTCATTTATTAGAATAAATTATTACAATCATAAGACGATTGCCTTAGGACACTTCTCTCATATCACTAACACACCATTATTCATGATTCGGATCCACATCAATAAAAGTTTATTTCAAACAAGCTAAAGACATATGAAATGGTAAGAATGAAGTGAAAGTTAAGAAAATAGAAAAATTAATGAAGTGGAAAACTTGGATGCTCAAGGATATTTCCAATGCACTTTGCCCTCTTTATAGTCCTCTAGTGAAGTCAAAAATGTGGTAGAGTAAGACTTGGCATTGCCCTTGAGTCGGATGAAGAAAACCTCATTGGTTTCATTGTGCCATTTGCTTTTGCGTGCCACTTTGTTTCCTTTTTCTTTTTTTTTCTTGGTCAGCTGCTAAATTTCTTTGTTTGTGTTTGCAGCTCATTCTCTACTTCTTCTCTTCTTCTTTTTGTTCAATCTTTTCTTGTAATTTGGCTTCCAAACTTTTTTTTTCTGTTATGAACTAGAGACCTTAAAGGGAGCCAAATAGAGAAACTGCTTCACAATTTTTGACCAAAACTGTATTCTTTTTTTTCCTTTTGCTCTCAAATCTTCTAATGGAGTCAAACTTCATTTGGAACACTTCGGACCAGAGTTTGTATCAAAAAAACTTGAGACATCAAATAACAATTAGGGAATCACTCTTGATACACATCCTCTTCAAGTTGGCACACTTCTATCACCTTCTCTTTTTTCTGTTTCAAGTTTCAGCTGCACGACAATTAATTTCAGACCTTGCAATTCTCTGATTTCTCAAAGAAATTAGCATCAATAGTAGTGGAGAGTTTAAATGCTTCACTTGAGAATTTCTGATCAACACTACATTTTTTTTCTTTTTAACCACGGCACTGCACTTTTCCTTAACTGATTTCATCCATTTGCCTTAATAGCACTGCACTGCTGATCTCATTCAGTAGTTTGAAATCTGCTCCCAAGAGGTTGAGTTTAGTTAAAAACCATTCTGCAAGTTCTGTTTAAATTCAGCAATGCATTGCTGATTTAGGAAGCACGAATTCAGTTTGAGGTTGGTACAAAACTGCCTTACTAGCATTCCAACTGATTTTTTTCTTTCTTGCAGATTCAACAACAGCTCTTCAGCAGATTTTTCAGCACTTTGCAGCTTCACACGCATAAGGTTTCATTTGAGCTTTAGACTTGGCACGGTTTGCTTCCAACTCTTTTTCTTTTAACTCCCAAAATTCAGTTTTTTTTTCATAGCTGAATTTTTCAGCTACCTTTTCTTTTTTTTCTTCTTCTTCACATTCAATTGGGCTTCCACAATTCTGATCGGATCATGTACTTCTTGAAGTTGCAAGAGCTATCCATTACAATCTAGTGATACTGAAATAATATGCTCTTCTTGGAATTTTTTTCTTTTGGATTCCATTTCTTGATACTCTACTTGACCACTCCCTTTCCACTTTGGCACAGAATTTTCTTTCTTCTTCAACCGAATTCAACTTGGCACAGAATTTCTTCAACCGCATAGATGAAATAAAATGCATCCTTGATACAAATGAAATGCATCTNGTGCATGTTGACATGGATCCGGGTTCGTAATTTTAAAATTTAATTACGTGCAGCGGAAGGTTTAGCATAAATAATTTCTCAAATTATTTTAACCACGTATCTAGCATGCAACCTTATGTTGTGGAGACATGATCATACATTTAAAATTTTGCAGAAAGTAAACTAATTTACTTAATACCTCGCGTAACTCGTAGAAAGGGACGAGATCCAACCGTAGTGTCCCTTGGAAGCTCCGCCTCTATTCGCGTCCACGCCGGGTTTTCTTCGGGATGACTTCGCAAAGCCACGAGTTTCGTGCCGACAAGAACTACTAGATTCTCCAAAGGCACGACAAGAATACCAAGAGAGAGATGAAAAACTAACCACCAAACGAAGAACGGAATCAAGATTCTGGGAGGAAGGAAGGAGTGCGCCCGCTTCTTCTTCTTCTTCGGCTTCTTCTTGGTGGAGGAAGCTCACGGCAAAGGGAGGGCTCTAGGGCCGGCGCACTAGAGAGGGAGAGGGAGAGAAGGAGAGGAGAGAGGCTAGGCAAGAATCCTTGATCTCTTGGATTAATTTCCAAGCCTTGCCTTGGTACCTTTATATAGTAGCCTCTTAATCGCCAAGTCTCCTCTTAACGGAATAAATTTTTCATAAGAAATTTATCTTATAAATTTTTCTATGAATTATTCCGTTATGCCAAGTTTTTATTATAACTTAATTTATAAAAAAACAACCATGTCTCCCCTTTTATTATGGAAAAAAATTCTTTATATAAATTTCTTTATCATGGTAAATCAATCCATTATTAATTTTATAAAATAAAATAAATCCATTCCAAGGTTTATTTTAATTTCCATGATAAATAAATCTCTTTATATAATTTCTTTATAAAATTTCTTATACAAATTCTTTATCCATAATTTTATAAGACAAACCACGAGCGGTTTATTTTATAATTTTGAACCAAACAATTTGGTTCTTCCCTCTTATTGTGGCCGGCCAAACAAAGAGGGTGGGGACCCTCTTTGGCCGGCCAAACCCAAGCCACGATCTCACGAATTAAACTCATTTAATTCGTTCAATAGTCTTCATAAGACTTAGCCATTTTATGCTTCCGATGCGTCTCTGAAAAATTCAGATTCGACTTATCTCTCTTGATCGAAAATCTAATTTTCAACTCGTTTTAAATCCCTCGGATTACTCGTAGTGCGTGTGACTAAATAGGCTTTCGATTTATGTTGGCCGTCTATAATTAACCAATTATAGAATGATCATGGAGTGGCACCTAGTAGTACATCATGATCCCCAATTAATCGAAAGATCAACGGTTGACCTCAGAAAATATTCTGAAACCCTTCAGCAGCTTTAATGAATCGTGCCTCATTCCCTTCACCATCTTATACCCACTTGGTTCAGGACACGGTCTATGTGTTGTCAGTCCCCACTAGGCTGACTACGTCACACCTAGCCAAGTAATGTCTTTCTCGTCCAACGGATTCTAATTACTCTCATGTTTCTGAGAGATTCATACTCTGAACATGTATGCTCTGGCCAGAGGCTTCGAGTAACAATCCGACGATAGGCCTTGGGTATACATCTCCTCGCAAGGAGTGGTGAATCCTTTGTAGGCTGTTCAAACATCTTCGGGCACTTCGGCTTATACCCAACCATCCTGGGTCCACACCTCCTTGGAGATGCTTGCTTAAGATGTCAAAGTATAAGTCTCCATGACCAAGATGACTTGAACACCACAAGTCAAAGGAACATCGCACTTAAGCTGCAGTAAGAACTTTATTGACAAATCTATATGTAGATTACCATATAAAGTTTTACAACTAGTCACTCCAATGAACTAGTTCCCTTAACTAGCATTCATGTTTATCTCCAGACATCCCAATGTCACCAGCCAGTGAGAATAAGCTGATTAGAGAATAACCCATGCTAGTCTCAACAGAATTGATAGTGTCCGTATTTATCAATTCATCGACTAGGGACAATTTCAATACTTCACAATTGCACATGTAGAGATAATCACTAGTTGTGAATTCATCACAAATTCTCTCATGCTGTGAATTGTATTGCGGACATTCAGTAAATGAGATTAAGATCTCAATCAAATACACGAACATGTATACTCAAATAGTGAATATTCATTTATTAAAGTAAATGATTACAATCATAAGGCGATTGCCTTAGGACACTTCTCTCATATTACTAACAAACTCCCACTTGGCCTAATGTCAATCGCTACGGTATCCAATACCACAGACTCTAACATGACCCTCAAACTTGCTTTGAGGCAAGGCCTTAGTTAAAGGATCCGCTAAATTCCTTTCAGTGGGAATTTTCTTAATTTGTATATCATTCCTACTTATAATCTCTCTTATCAGATGATAGCGGCGAAGCACGTGTTTAGATCGCTGATGAGACCTTGGTTCCTTTGCTTGTGCAATAGCTCCATTGTTGTCGCAGTAAACCGGTATTGCTTCATCAATGGTTGGAACCACACCAAGTTCCGAGATAAACTTCTTGATCCAGACTGCTTCTTTTGCTGCTTCCGAAGCCGCAATATATTCCGCTTCCGTGGTAGAATCCGCTACAGTGTCTTGCTTGGAACTCTTCCAACTTATTGCGCCTCCATTCAAAGTAAATACGTATCCAGACTGAGATTTGGAGTCATCCTTATCTGTCTGGAAACTGGCATCTGTATACCCACATATTACCATATCTCCTTCTCCATATATTAGGAACACATCCTTAGTTCTTCTTAAGTACTTAAGGATTGTCTTGACAGCCGCCCAATGATCCATTCCTGGATCAGATTGGTATCTGCTCGTGACGCTCAGAGCATACGATACATCGGGCCTAGTACATAACATAGCATACATGATAGATCCTATCGCGGATGCATAAGGAATCTTATTCATGCAAATCCTCTCGTCTTCTGTGCGTGGACACATAGACTTTGAAAGGTTGATCCCATACCTGATGGGAAGGTAACCTTTCTAGGATTCCGACATGCTAAACCTTTTTAGCACTCGGTCTATATATGTAGACTGCGAAAGACCAAGCAACCGTTTTGATCTATCTCTATAGATTCTAATCCCAAGGATATAGGTTGCTTCTCCCAGGTCTTTCATGGAGAAAGTTTTGGACAACCAAATTTTAACCGACTGTAAGACTGATATATCATTTCCTATAAGCAATATGTCATCGATATATAGTACTAGGAATACGACTGCACTCCCACTAACCTTCTTGTACACACAAGGTTCGTCAGGATTTTGTGAGAAATCAAACTCTTTGATTGTCTCATCAAAACGGATGTTCCAGCTCCTGGATGCTTGCTTCAGTCCATATATGGATCGTCGAAGCTTGCATATTTTGGTTTTATCAACCGATGTGAAACCTTCAGGTTGTATCATGTATACATCCTCAAGCAGGTTTCCATTAAGGAAAGCTGTTTTCACATCCATTTGTCATATCTCATAATCATAATGAGCTGCTATGGCCAGGAGTATCCAAATGGATTTAAGCATAGCTACTGGCGAATAGGTTTCATCATAATCAATTCCTTATTTCTGACGATATCCTTTTGCCACTAATCTAGCCTTAAAGGTAACAACATTACCTTCCATGTCGGTTTTCTTCTTGAAAACCCACTTGCATCCTATGGGCTTAATCCCTTCAGGTGGGTTAACCAAGTCCCATACTTGATTTTCGTACATGGAATCCATTTCTGACTTCATGGCTTCAAGCCATTTGTCACTTTCTGAACTTTTCAGAACATCTTCATAACTGATAGGTTCGTCATCGCTTATGAGTAACACGTCGTTCGATTCACTTATGAGAAAATTCGTATCTCTCTGGAATATTGCGTATCCTATCAGACCTACGAAGAGGTGGTGTTGTTTTAAGTTCAACTGATACTCATCATTATGAGTTATTGGTTGTGGGTCTAGACTAGGTGTCTCTGTAATGTCTATTGGAGTTTCTTGAACTTCATCAAGTTCAATGCCACTCCCACTGTTTTCTTATAAAAGAAATTCCTTTTCCAGAAATACAACATGCCTTGAAACAAACACCTTTTGTTCCAAGGGATGATAGAATTGGTAACCCTTTGTTTCCTTAGGGTATCCAATAAATAGACATTTATCAGACTTAACATCCAATTTGTCTGATACAGTCCTCTTCACATAAGCAAGACAACCCCATATCTTAAGGTGAGTTAAGTGAGGTTTCTTACTATTCCACGTCTCATATGGAGTAGTAGAGACTACTTTGGTCGGGACTCTGTTTAGCAAGTAAACAGCTGTCTTAAGCGCATAGCCCCAAAAGGATTTTGGAAGAGTTGCATGATTCATCATAGATCTAAACATGTCCATCAAGGTTCGGTTACGCCTCTCAGATACACCATTATGCTGTGGTGTATATGGCGGAGTCCATTGAGACAATATCCCATTGTCCCTAAGATAATCTTGAAACTCTTGACTTAAGTATTCACCACCCTGATCGGATCGAAGTATCTTAATACTTTTGCCAAGCTGTTTCTCTACTTCATTTCTGAACTCTTTGAATTTCTCAAAAGCTTTAGATTTGTGTTTCATCAAGAACACATACCCGAATCGTGAGTGATCATCGATAAAGGTAATGAAGTAGCTATAGCCTCCTTGTGCAAGAGTTGACATTGGTCCACATACATCAGTATGTATTAGACCAAGCAATTCTCCCACTGGATTACCTTTTCCGGAAAAGGGTAATTTGGCCATCTTGCCTTTTATGCATGATTCGTATGTATCAAATGCACCGGGTTCAAAGGATTCCAGAATTCCACATCGGTGTAATTTGGTCATGCGTTTCTTACTTATATGGCCAAGACGACAATGCCACGTATAGGAGTCTATTTGATTATCTATTCGAGCACGTTTGTTGCTAACTTCGATATTGAAAATGTCACCGGATAAATCTAACGTGTAGATACTATTGCACAAAGTTCCGGTCCCATAAAGAACACCATTTAAAGTTATGTAACAACAATTGTTACTAAAAGTTAAATGATAACCCTTTTTATTCAAGCATGAAATAGATACAATGTTCTTTATTAACGAAAGAACAAAATAACAATTATCCAATTCTAAGACAAGTCCAGTAGGGAGCTTTAGCAAATATGTTCCGATGGCAACAGCAGCAATCTTTGCTCCATTTCCAACTCGCAAATTCGCTTCTCCCTTGACGAGTCTTCTTCTATTCCTTAGCCCCTGTATGTCATTACATATATGTGAGCTACACCCAGTATCAAGTACCCAGGTGGTTGAGGAAATTGAGTGACATTCAATAACGAAGATACCTGAAGAGGATGTGGCATCGGATGCCTTCTTCTTCAAGGACTCAAGATAAACCTTGCAGTTTCTTCGCCAGTGACCCTCCTTGCCACAGTGATGGCAAGTGCCTTTTGGTGTCTTTTCAGTCTTTTTGGCCTTTTTCTTCTTTCCCTTATTCTGTTCTTTGGCCTTCCTCTTAGAACCTTTCTTTGAAGAACCAACTAACAGTACCGTCTTTTGATCCTGCTTCACAGAAGGCTCTACAGTCTTCAGCAGGTTGAGCAACTCAGGAATGGTAGTCTCCAGCTTGTTCATCCGATAGTTCATCACAAATTGTGAATAACTTTTGGGCAAACAATGCAGAATTAAGTCAATACTTAATTCATGATCCATTGTAAAACCGAGTGTGCCCAGTCGCTCAATGTACCCCAACATCTTCACCACAAACTGTGAGACAGAAGTGCCTTCCTGCATTTTAGAGGTGAAGAGGAGTCTGGAGACCTCGAACCTTTCGGATCTCGCCTGCTCGTCAAATAACTCATGAAGATGGAAGATGATGGTATAAGCATCCATATGCTCATGCTGCTTTTGCAGCTCAGGTACCATAGCGGCTAGCATGATGCAACTCACAAGTTCAGAATCAGTCACATGTTTATGATAGGCCACTAACTGGTCTGGAGTTGCATTTTCTGGAGGAAGGTTGGGAAGTTGATCTTCAAGGACATAAGCAAGCTTCTCTGCCTTGAGGACTATCCTCAGGTTTCGAAGCCAATCCATGAAGTTTGACCCAATCAGTTTATTGGTGTCCAAAATGGAACGCAAATTCAGAGAAGACATGATCGAGTGATTATCCTAGAAATACAAATTGAGCTTATGTGAGAAGAATGATAAAGAATGCATTAACATACATTAATTAAATCCTATTTATTTTTTGAATTGAATTACCCTTTTTATCAATTCGGGAGATCGTAGGAACACCTCCAAATAGGTTGATATCCAACCATAGATAAGAACAACCATGGCTGTGGCCATCAAGTTATTCTTAGCTATGAAGGTAGGTAATTATACCGATTACATATCACATATATGTAACTATCACTTTATGCTATCAACTAATTGAATGTTTGCATAAATCATTGGGTTGTTAACTCATTAACAAGTATGCAACAATATACATAGCACCCAACTGCACCTCTCATTACATTGACCTTGGCTGTGACACAACAAATCGATACTCCAAGCTTAAGGCTGACTGATAACCGTTTTTTGTCGTGTTACGGTTTCAAATACAATTTAAGTACCGAATTCCTCTAAACTAATGTAGCATAGAGTAACTCGAGTCGTCTCCCAACGAATGTAGTTGGTGCAAGATAAATCTCATAATTGTATTTTATTGCTTTTGGGTTTTTGATATCAAACTGGGGTTTCGATTTGAAGGTAAAGACTATGAAAAGAAATAGCAAGCATGAATGAAATCTAGTTCTAATTGAGGAAAGACAGTGCAGGTAATAAAATCTAATTTAACCTGACTACAATTGCAGTAAGGAATCAACAGAACTAAACGTGGAACAAAACCTACAGCATTAAAGAATCTAATCTAACCTAACTTAACTTGATAATGAAACACAAGGCAACATTAAAGAAGCAATTAAGGGAATAAAGCATTAATGAAACTTAACCTAATCTTACCTAATTGCATACTTAAACATAAGAAAAACTTGAAACATTTAATTAATAAAACGTAGCAAGAATCTAAACTGAGAAATTATAAAACTAAAGTAAAACAATTAGTTGGGGCATTTCATCGAACAAGTGATAAGCATGAATCAAAAGGAAACCAAATGCAAGCAAGATTAAACATAGGGAATTGAAATTGATTACAAACATTCACAAATCAACAAAAACATCCACTACATCAACCGAATCACCAAATCTATGAATCACCAACTCTGCTGAAAACATTGGATGAACCACTGATGATGAAGCGGCTGCTGCCTGTAGCTGCTGTTGAAGAGATGCTACCACTTGGCTCGGATGGAGAAGCTGCGACGGAATGCTAGTGAAGGAATGAAGCTGATTAAGGAAAAATCTGCTGGGCACGACAGAAAAGCTGGGACGAAGAACTGCTAGCTGCCGGATCAAATCTGATGAAGGGAATCGCTGGCTAAAGAAGAAATGCTGGGAAATGAAGCTGCTGAAAATGAAAAGCTGCGGGAATTGAATTGCTGGGAAGACATTTGTGAACAAGAAAAACTGTAAAGAGATGCTGTAAACAGAAAGAACGGCTGCCGGCGGTGGAGTGGAAGTCGTCAGCTAGGGTTCGGAACCCCCTTGCCCTAGCCTTGCGATCGGCGGCGAGATGAGGAGATGGAGATCTTCTCTTCCTGCCTTCCCTCAACCCGAGAGAGAACTGGAGGAGAAAAAGAAGATGGCGAGATGGAACTCCGGCCGGCTAGGGTTCGGAACCCCCTTGCCCTAGATCGTGCAATGGCCGGAGGAGATGGAGAAGGTGAAGAGGAAGAGGAGAAGTCGGGAACCCCCCGAGCCCTATCTCTGTGTGTCGCCTCCCGTCTGCCCTCGATCGCGATCTCTGCCCCTTTTGTTTTGGTCCAGCTTGCGCTCGAATTCGGTTCGGCTCAGCCAGAGCTCAGAAGTTGGGTTCAGTCGGTCAAGCCAGTTGAGATTGGATTTGATCAGGTTGTGGTTTGGCCCAGTTTGCGCTTGACCCAGCAGTTGCGTTCAATCAACCAAGCTTGGTTCAGCATGTGGTTCGGTCAGCCCCAGCCAATTAAGTTCAGGGCTCACAGCTCAAAAGGAGATTAATAATAAACGGCTGAGATCGATTTGGCTTCATCCAAAGGTCAGATTTGTTCAGATCTGAACCAAACTCCACATATCTCAATCAATGGTCCTGATCTACCTGTTCCCAGCTCGAATTAACCAGATCAGTGGCGGATGGTCCAGATCTTCCCTTTTCTTGAATGGATGGTCTAGAACACCTTGAACTCGATCCAACGGTCAGATCACTTCTGATTTGGCTGAAATTTTCAGATCTTGATCTCTGGTCATGATTGATTCTATCTTGGACTCGGATCGAGCAGAAGTTGACCGATGGCTCAGATCTAGCCGTTCTCTGGAATGGACGGTTCCTATTAATCCGATGCTTGATCCCTTTAATCTGAATCCAATCCTGACTCAAGTCTGACCCAATTTGATCTAGGTCCATGATCAATTGAAGCCTACAAAATGATATTCAAATTTAGTGCCAAAAATATCCCAAATATACAAAGATTAGAATTAAAAGCCAAAATGAAGGGAATACATGAAACCTAATACAATTGCAAACTTAAGCATATAAAATATGGATCAAACATGGATTTTAGAGCCGAAAATAATCAACAAAATGATGGTTATCACTGACCCATTAATCAAGAAATAGTTTTAATATGGTTGGAGTTCATTCAACCATTTAGTCAGGCTTGGATGTGTCCAACAACCAAAACTAAGGATTGACCTCTGACTCCAACTATATTAATCATAAACTAATTCCATGGTTTGAACATGTTGAGGTTCAAGCCGGGCATGGATGTGTCCATCAACCCAAACGAGAAACAAAACTCCGGTTCTAACCATATTAATGGAAGGTGTTGGCCTTAATATTTTGTAAGGGGTTTTGGGTCTCATCCTTTCTTTTCTAAGCACATTCATGACATATAATTATGTCATGTACTAACGATTTCCTTAATAAAGTATATATGTGACTTAATTTATTAAGTCTCATTAATTGAATTAGGAACCAGATTTCCTAATTCTAATTTCATACTTTATTCAAGGAATTGTTTTGGGAAACAATTTCCTAAATTGTCATAATCAATTTCGGAAATAATATGTTTAAGACTTTGATTTCTCTAAATCAAATCTTATTAAATTAAGAGACAGATTCCCTTAATTCAACCACATATTATTTTCATGAAAATCTTATTTAAGAAAACTCTATAGGAAACTATTTTCCTAATTAATTTTGGAGACAACAATATGTAAGAGCATCACCTCTTAAATCAAAAAAGGAAATTATCGTTTGAGATTCACCTCAAAATTTTCAAGATTTGATTACATATTTTATTTATGGATTTATTAATTTCAACAAATTATTTTCTTTGGGTGGCTCCCTGAGGCTCAAATACCAAAAAAAAGGAATTTGTTGTAAATCTAATTTGGTCCGCTCCCCGAGGCGTAACCAAATTAAACATGACAATTATATTCAAAATAGAAAATTAAATTACAACAACTAACTTTAAATTGGACGGATCTCCGAGGCTCAATCCAAAATAAAGAATTTTATTAATAATTTAAAATCAATTCGAATTTAATTGTCAATTAATAATTCATAAATTTGTCTAGACTTTCTTGAAAGAAAGTGCCCAAAATTGCGAGATTTCATAATAGGTTTTCAGAATAATTGTAAGTTTCGGGTACAAAGAAAACTTACATATTTTCAAAATTGGAAAATTTTCAAAATAGGAAATTTCCAAAATTGGAAAGTTTCCAAAAATGGGTAGTTTTCACAATTATCATAAAATTTTAGAAACTAGGATATTTCAAAAGTTTGCGAAATTTCATAAGGATTTCCAAACTTTGAAATTCCTAAATCTAAAATTTATCATAATTGGAAAGTTTCCATAATTGGAAAATTTTTCAAAATTGAGATCATGACAAAGTTTTCCGCAAAACAATTATATGATTATGTCGAACACTAACCGGCTCTGATACCACTATTGGGACCGGGTGCATGTTGACATGGATACGGGTTCGTAATTTTAAAATTTAATTACGTGCAACGAAAGGTTTAACATAAATAATTTCTCAAATTATTTTAACCACGTATCTAGCATGTAACCTTATGTTGTGGAGACATGATCATACATTTAAAATTTTGCAGAAAGTAAACTAATTTACTTAATACCTCGCATAACTCGTAGAAAGGGACGAGATCCAACCGTAGCGTCCCTTGGAAGCTCCGCCTCTATTCGCATCCACGCCGGGTTTTCTTCGGGATGACTTCGCAAAGCCACGAGTTTCGTGGCGACAAGAACTACTAGATTCTCCAAAGGCACGACAAGAATACCAAGAGAGAGATGGAAAACTAACCACCAAACGAAGAACGGAATCAAGATTCCGGGAGGAAGGAAGGAGTTGCGCTCGCTTCTTCTTCTTCTTCGACAGCTTCTTGGTGGAGGAAGCTCACGGCAACCAAAGGGAGGGCCTCTAGGGCCGGCGCCACTAGAGGAGGGAGAGGGAGAGAAGGAGAGGAAGAGAGGCTAGGCAAGAATCCTTGATCTCTTGGATTAATTTCCAAGCCTTGCCTTGGTACCTTTATATAGTAGCTTCTTAATCGCCAAGTCTCCTCTTAACGGAATAAATTTTTCATAAGAAATTTATCTTATAAATTTTTCTATGAATTATTCCATTATACCAAGTTTTTATTATAACTTAATTTATAATAAAAACAACCATGTCTCCCCTTTTATTATGGAAAGAAATATCTTTATATAAATTTCTTTATCATGGTAAATCAATCCATTATTGATTTTATAAAATAAAATAAACCATTCCAAGGTTTATTTTAATTTCCATGATAAATAAATCTCTTTATATAAATTTCTTTATATAAATTTCATTATACAAATTTCTTTATACAAATTTCTTTATCCATAATTTTATAAGACAAACCACGCACGGTTTATTTTATAATTTTTAACCAAACAATTTGGTTCTTCCCTCTTATTGTGGCCGGCCAAACAAAGAGGGTGGGGACCCTCTTTGGCCAGCCAAACCCAAGCCACGATCTCACGAATTAAACTCATTTAATTCGTTCAATAAGTCTTCAAAAGACTTAGCCATTTTATGCTTCCGATGCGTCTCTAAAAAATTCAGATTCGACTTATCTCTCTTGATTTAAAAATCCAATTTTCAACTCGTTTTAAATCCCTCGGATTACTCGTAGTGCGTGTGACTAAATAGGCTTTCGATTTATGTTGGCCGTCTATAATTAACCAATTATAGAACGATCATGAGTGGCATCTAGTAGTACATCATGATCCCCAATTAATCGAAAGATCAACGGTTGACCTCAGAAATTATTCTGAAACCCTTTAGCAGCATTAATGAATCGTGTCTCATTCCCTTCACCATCTTATACCCACTTGGTTCAGGACATGGTCTATGTGTGTCAGTCCCCACAAGGCTGACTACGTCACACCTAGCCCAAGTAATTTCTTTCTCATCTAACGGATTCTAATTACTCTCATGTATTCCAGAGATTCATACTCTGAACATGTCATGCTCTGGCCAGAGGCTTCGAGTAACAATCCGACGATAAGCCTTGGGTATACATCTCCTCGCAAGGAGTGGTGAATCCTTTGTAGGCTGTTCAAACATCTTCGGGCACTTCGGCTTATACTCAACCATCCTGGGTCCACACCTCCTTGGAGATGCTTGCTTAAGATGTCAAAGTATAAGTCTCCATGACCAAGATGACTTGAACACCACAATTCAAAGGAATATCGCACTTAAGCTGCAGTAAGAACTTTCATTGACATATCTATATGTAGATTACCATATGAAGTTTTACAGCTAGTCACTCCAATGAACTAGTTCCCTTAACTAGCATTCATGTTTATCTCCGGACATCCCAATGTCACCAGCCAGTGAGAATCAGCTGATTAGAGAATAACCCATGCTAGTCTCAACAGAATTGATAGTATCCGTATTTATCAATTCATCGACTAGGGACAATTTCAATACTTCACAATTGCACATGTAGAGATAATCACTAGTTGTGAATTCATCACAAATTCTCTCATGCTGTGAATTGTATTGCGGACATTCAGTAAATGAGATTAAGATCTCAATCAAATACACGAACATGTATACTCAAATAGTGAATATTCATTTATTAAAGTAAATGATTACAATCATAAGGCGATTGCCTTAGGACACTTCTCTCATATTACTAACACGCCATCCCCCCCCACCCCCCTTTCCCACAAAAGCTTGCCCTCCTTTTCCATGATTCCCTCTTCATGCCCTCCCTCATCGGAGAAGCTTTGTCACGGCTTCCCCTTCTCCCTTACCGCAAGATCTCGGCCCTAGCTTGCCGCGCCTCCCTCGTCGTACTTGAATCTCCCTGCAACCAAGCCCCCCGACATCAACCCTCGCAGCGCCTATCTAGGATTTTCCCTGAATCCCCTTTGACAAAACCCCCTGAATCTCCCTGCAATGAAGCTAGGGTTTCCCATGCCAAACTGCCTAGCCAACACGAAACTCCATTCTTCCCTTGCTCTTCCTCCCTCGAGCCACACTCTACTAACCGAGATGTTATTAGGGTTCCCCCATGGTACCCTCCCACCGTTGCTGCAACGAAGCTACAAAGCCAGTAAAGCGAGTTTTTTGAATTCTATTTTGCTTCATTACTGCACGATTAATCTTGTTTTTAGTTGTGTTAAAGTTCCTTACCAAAACACAAATTTTGCTTCTATTCTGTTCTCTTCGTTTACTCTTGCTTTTGTACATGTATTTTTCTATTAATTATTTTTAGAAAATTGCTTGATTACTTTTGTTTTTAACTGTGTTAAAATTGCAAAAAAATCAAAATATGTTCTGTGATATACCGATGGCAATCTGATTTTCTATTACAACTGTGTTATAATCTTAGTTTCTCAACATGTGCAGTAGTAGGGTTTCATTTTTTGCATTGAACTATTAAACTTTCAAAGATGGACAATATATAGTATGTAGATGAATCAAAATTGAACTATTAAAAGTTTATTTTTGTAGGTAGAAAATAGATAGTATTTTGCTTAATGATACTTCAATAGTATTGTTTTTAATTATTGGTGTTGATGTGATAATTATATATATTAAAAATTAGGTAATTTTATTAGTGATCACTAATAAATCAATTATTAGTGTTAATATCATAACCTTATTTGTGTTTTAGATCGGTTATTTTTTCTTTTCTTTTTTTTATAAGAAATTTACAAGACAACGTTTCCTTTTATCAAAAAAAAAAGTTATTTCATTTTAAGTTTTAATATTTTGGCCATACAAAATTATGAATGTTACTTTTAATATAGGGAAAAACATATATAGTATTTGTTGGACATAATCCAGTTGGCAAAAAGGTGATTTGCTGGTCCTGAATGCCGCCGCTAATCCGTCTCAAGGTAAGATGGTAAATTATAAGGGCTACTAGTGCGTGGAGAGGGCGAAAAAATTATATTGGAGGTGCAGGGAATCGAACCCTGTGCCTCTCGCATGCGAAGCGAGCGCTCTACCATATGAGCTACACCCCCACTTGATGTAGATAATTTGAGCATATATTATTCATGGATAGAAGCATTAAGTCAAGTTAATGACATTAAGGGTGCCATACATAAATCTTACAAAAGTAGAGAAGAGGCACAAAAAGCTTTTCAAGCGCACTTAGATATAAAATTTGCACCAACTTCCATTTCATCATCTGCAAATTCAACTTGAACTTCGAAATCAAATTCAAATTTTGATAGGAAACTTTCGAAATCAGAAAAAAAACTAAGTTTAAGGATAGATTGAAAAAGATAGCGCATCTTTTGGATTCTTTAGAAATTAGTGATAGTGATAGTGATAGTGATAGTGATAGTGATTAGGCATGTTAAGTTGTTTTAAGTTGTTGTAGTTTGAGTTGAAATTCACACACTGGTTTTATCTATGTTCAAGTTGAAACAATAGTGTTATTTAATATATTGTTGTTTGAGTTTCAAGAGTGGTGTATTGAATTTGAAACATATGTCCACTTTTTCTTTTTTGCAAACTTTTCTAGTACTTAAATCTGTGATATAAATTTTTTATGTTGATACTTACTCGTATTAATTCTATCTAGATTTTATTATCTTTGTATAGTTATTAGAGATTTAAATCAATGATCCTGTATTGTTTTTTATTCGTATATTTATTTTACTATCTAAACTCATTTAACTTTATCAATTCTTCAATATATTTTTAATGAAAAAAATGAACATATCAGTGTCAATACAATCATCAAATAATATTTGTCTCATTTAGAGTAGGTGGGCTCATCCTTCCATCGAATAATGTTTCTCTCTATTTCTGCTGATGTTGCTATTTTCATACTTGAATGTATATGAAATGTTTACATTCCTAATGATCTCTTCAGAAAGTTATCACAGACTAACTGGTTGATGACCCAGCTTGGCTATCAAATTCTAGGTGAATCTTTTCTGACCGTCTTAGGATGGGAATTTCTTCTTCAGGTTGTCACTGGCATTCCAGTAATAGATGAGTAAATGTATGGCAATAGATTTTTGTCATATCAAACTGAGCTAAGGAAAGTTGGAGTAGTAGTAACCATGGATGACTTCTCAAAACCTATTGTTTCTCGATTGAATCTCCTTTTAAAGTAACATTGATCACAAACAAAAATGTTTTCACATTGTTAACATGTTATCGTTGTTAGTAGGAGCCCTAGAGTCAATTATATGATGATTGACTAGGGATTTTTTTGTATCATATTCTATCTTTAATAAAGGCATGTTTGGTTATTAGATTTTATATTTGTGCCGAATAATTAAGTATAATAATGTTCTTGGGTAGTAGGTTCTTATCTACATCATATCAATTGGTTGGATCGATAGTGAGATGATGTAGAGAATACTACACTAAACCATTCCTAGTCAAACATTAATATTCAAGGACAATATTAATGCATGGAGACTAGCATGTAGGTCAATTGATGAATTGAGCTCACAAGTCATGGATATATGATATCAAGTTGACACATGGATATACATTAGAGAATGTGTACTGAATTGACCCGCCATGAGAAAGTTTCATAAATTATCATATGAGTATCATAAACTTTCTCATGTGACTATTATTATGAATAGCCCTTAGACTTGAAGTCACTACGGTTCCCTACATAAGGAGTTATGTACTTTGGTATCGTCAAACATCACCCATAACAGGGTGGATATAAAGGCGATCACTAGATATGTAATGAATTATGCGGAGGGATGTGAGTGATGTAGATGGGATCTATCCCTCCCATATAACGGGAATGATATCTGTGGGCCCCTTGATCGAGTAGGACTACTAAAACACATGGTCATGCTCAAATAAGTCAATATGAGATATTGAGCTTATTTATTTTAGTGAGTCTACTTGGGAATCAAGAAACACAAAGATTGATCGAGGATGACACGATCTATGCCTCATTGGTCAATTTAGATATCGAGGATAGAAGGACAAAGTCATATATTGTCATAGTCACAAAGGTTAAGTCGGGTCTCGACTTTCTCATCACTTGGGTAGCAATGATGCATTGCTAGATGTCGCTCATTGCTTATGTGTCTAAAGTGGATTAGACACATTGCCAATGTTACAAGAACCTATTGGGTCACACAGTAAGGACATGATGCTTCAGAGATTAGTTGACCTTAGTTTGACTATGATTTAATCCGAATTGGATTAATTGAGTTATACTCGAGTGAATCCAATTGGATTATGGGATTGAGATTGAAATCTAATTTGAGTTAGACTCATTTAGATTAGATTCAACCACATTTGAATGAGATATTAATTCATTAAAATGTTTAATAAATTAATAATAGAGGAATATAAAAAGTTCTTCTTCATTGGATGAAGAGAAGTTGAAGAGCCACATAAGAAAATATTGTTGGTGCAAGTGCATCAGTTATGCACAGTCTGTTAGTGATATGAGAGAAGTGTCCTAAGACTATCGCCTTATGATTGTAATCATTTATTCTAATAAATGAATATTCACTATTTGAGTATACATGTTTGTGTATTTGATTGAGATATTAAACTCATTTACTGAATGTCCGCAATACAATTTACAGCATGAGAGAATTTGTGATGAATTCACAACTAGTGATTATCTCTACATGTGCAATTGTGAAGTATTGAAATTGTCCCTAGTCGATGAATTGATAAATACGGACACTATCAATTCTGTTGAGACTATTATGGGTTATTCTCTAATCAGCTGATTCTCACTGGCTGGTGACATTGAGATGTCCGTAGATAAACATGAATGCTAGTTAAGGGAACTAGTTCATTGGAGTTGCGACGACCCGACTTCTCTTAACTTCCTTAAAACGGACGTCACATTTGCTTAACCTTAACTTTACCTTATCCTTACCTTAGGTTACACCTACTTGAGTCCCCTTAACTTGCTCTGAATTTTTTTTTTCTTCCTTCTCTTTTTTTTTTAAAAAAAAACAAAACAACTTTCATTTTATTTGCTTTGCCAAGATTTGACCCCTCAACCTCTTAGTTGCATGACCAAAGCACTAACCAACTACTCTGCACAGTTTCTTTTCAATGGCACCAGTCGACTGCTATTATAGCAGTCGACTGGTGTCAGTCGACTGGTATATGGCCAGTCGACTGGCACGCCTGAAAACCTGCAATTTCAGAGCTGATAACCACTTTCAAACATCCACAAATCACATACTATCACTTCACATTAAGATATAACTTCAAATCTATATTCTACCCTAGTTTATTAAGCATATTAGCAACTCAAAACCAATACCACAACTTGAAATTGAAACTTTGCGGAGTTTAACAAAACTAACAAAACACTTGCATAAATATACTAAAGTTTGTACCAAACTTTGTCTCTAGGCATAGTTTAAACACACTGATCACTTTCTATGAACCCAAAACCATAACCAAATGTTTCTATAATACTTATTCCCAAAGATCTCTTCCACGGTTTCGCCGCCACTGAACACCAATGCAAGTCTTGTCGCCTCCCAACTTACGCTTTCTCTTTTCCTTTATCTGCAATAGAAGGAAAATGCAACTAATAAGCACAATGCTTAGTAAGTAAATCCCTACTCACAAAATCATGATGTCAATACTAAACATGCTCATTTCAAAGAATGATTTAAAACTTTACTTACTTCAAAACTTACACTAAACATGCTTACAACTTGAAACACTTTATCATGCTTGTTAATGTATCAATGTACACAACTAACCATGCTTACTACTTGAACTACTTTATCACGCTTGCATTGTATCAAGGTACACATATAATAATTAAACACTTTCTCAAAAAGAAACTACTTGATCATACTTATATACTTGAAAATAGTAATCAACTTTCTCTTTAGGCCTTGACATTGTACCATGGTATCGGTGTACCAATTGCGCGCTTTTCTAATAGGTTGCGAGGTAGCTAGCCACCGCACCCTATTAGAACTTTACTTTCTAACTTTCGATGGGCCTTACATTTGCCCGGTACATGTCTCTTTCTCAAAGTAAAATACTTTTCTTACTTACCATACTTAAACTTATCACTTTACTTATTTTTGCATATATTTGCATGCTAAAAAAAACCTTTACTTTTCTCACTTTAACTTTCCATCGAGCACCTTGTGTGCTCCTTAACTCAAATTCACTTTTAGGTCTTTTCATAAGTATGAAACTCATCATGCTTGGCCTACATACATTCAATACAAACAAATTGAATTTCTAACATGATAAAACATGCAACTTTAATAGCTAAAACATAGAATAGCAAAACTCTCTTAACCATGCTTCTACTTTTCGAAAACTAGGGTTTTACAATGAGAATTTCGAAACGAAACTACTCCTATTGCAGGTGAGCGATTTACTTACTTCGTTCTTGAAGAAAACTCACAAAAGCAGGGAGAAAACTCCCTAACAAAATCTTTTTTCTTCCTCCTTGTAAAAAGCTCCCACCTTTAGCCCTAGGAAGGAACCCTAGATGCTTCTACTCAAGGGGAAAGAAGAAGAAGAAGAAGAAGAGCTCCCTTGAAAATCCCTTGTTTCGCAGCCCTCCCTTCTCCTCTCTCTCACGCGCGGCTACGGCTCCAACTTGGGGTTTCACGCAACCTAAGCGAGGTTTATATACCTCTTCATGAAAAACACTTAATTACTTTATAAAATTATTTCTCTCCGTCTTTGGTTGTGCTTGATACCCTAGCCCAGTTGGTTGCTTGGCTTCCCTTCCTCCCTGTGGTCGCGGGTTCAATCCCCACCCGACCCCTTTAAAGTTTTTTCTCATTTTTTTTTCTAATCATTCCGAAAAATGCTATAATATTCCGAAAAATGCTAGAAAAATTCCTAAAAATCCCTAATAATACCAGGAAATTATTGGGTGTTACAGGAGTGACTGGCTGTAAAACTTCATATGGTAGTCTATATATAGATATGTCAATGAAGTTCTTACTGTAGCTTAAGTGCGATGTTCCTTTGACTTGCGGTGTTCAAGTCATCTTGGTCATGGAGACTTATACTTTGACATCTTAAGCAAGCATCTCCAAGGAGGTGTGGACCCAGGATGATTGGGGTATAAGCCGAAGTGCCCGAAGATGTTTGAACAACCTACAAAGGATTCACCACTCCTTGCGAGAAGATGTATACCCGAGGCCTATCGTCGGATTGTTACTCGAAGCCTCTGGCTAGAGCATGACATGTTCAGAGTATGAATCTCTTAAATACATGAGAGTAATTAGAATCTGTAGGACGAGAAAACATTACTTGGGCTAGGTGTGACGTAGTCAGCCTAGTGGGGACTGACACACATATACCATGTCCTGAACCAAGTGGGTATAAGATGGCGAAGGGAATGGGGCACGATTCATTATAGTTGCTGAAGGGTTTCAGAATTGTTTCTGAGGTCAACCGTTGATCTTTCGATTAATTGAGGATCATGATGTACTACTAGGTGCCACTCATGATCATTCTATAATTGATTAATTATAGACAACCAACATAAATCGAAAGCCTATTTAGTCACACGCACTACAAGCAATCCGAGGGATTTAAAACGAGTTGAAAATTGGATTTTCCAATCAAGAGAGATTAAGTTTGGTTGAGCCAAACGATAAGTCGAATTTGAATTTTTCAGAGACGCATCGGAAGCGTAAAATGGCTAAGTCTTTAGAAGACTTAATAGATGAATTAAATAAGTTTAATTTATTGGGGCTTGGCTTGGATGGGCCGGCCAAAGTGGGCCTCCATCCTCTTTACTTGGCCGACCACAACAAAGGGAGAGAACCAAGTTTTTGGTTCAATTTATAAAATAAACCAAGTGTGGTTTGTTTTATAAAATTATGGATGATATAAATTTTTATATAATAAACCAAGATTTGGTTTATTTTTCATGGAAATTAAAATGAACCATGGATTGGTTTATTTTATAAAATCAATCATGGATTGATTTACCATGATAAGGAAATTTATTCCATAGGAGAGAAGAGACTTGATTGATTTTTTATCATGAATTAAAATATGATTTTAACCATGATATAAAATCAAACTTGGCATGATGGAATAAGTTATTCCATATTTGAGAGGCTTGATGGTTGAGAGGCCACTATATAAAGGACCCAAGGCAAGGCTTGGGTAATAATAAAAGAGATGAAGGCATAGGCTCTCTCCCTCTCTTTCTCTCCTTCTCTTCTCCCCTTCTTGCCGTGCACCAACCAGCTCCAAGAAGGAGCACCAGCCGGCCGCCCCTGCCCTTTCCCTGCCGACCACCACCTGCTGCCGGAGAAGGAAGCTCCGGCCATCTCTTGGCCAGAAGAAGGTGCTGCCGGAATTAGAGTTTGCCGCAAGGATCTTTTTGCCGCAAGCCTCTTCTTTTGCTTCACCGGAATTTTGATTCCGGCCATCCTTTTGTGGTTAGTCTTCTGACTTCTCTCTTGGTTTTTCTTGTCGCATTCTTGGAGAATCTAGTAGTTCTCGAGAACACGAAACTCGTGGCTTTGCGAAGTCATCCCGAAGATACTCGGCGTGGACGCGAATAGAGGCGGAGCTTCCAAGGGACGCTTATGGTTGGATCTCGTCTTTTCCTTCAAGTTACGTGAGGTAATACGTAAATTAGTTTATGTTTCTGCAAAATTTCAAATATATGATCATGTCTACACAAGATAAACTTGCATGCTTAGATGTGTGGTTAAATGATTTAGAGAAATTATTTATGCTGAACCTTCCGCTGCACGTAATTAATTTTAAAATTACGAACCCGCATCCATGTCAACATGCACCCGGTCCCAACACAGTCAACCTCTAGTGTTTCAATGTTTCACAATATAAGGTGTAGTCAATGTGATCAAGGGTTAAACCAAACAAGACCATATGTTTGGTAGGGTAAACCCAGGTTTGATCAGTTTGACAAAGGGTTATGCCAAACAAGATCTGATGATTGACAGAATAAATAGAACCCAGGGTTGGTCAGTTTGACCAAGGGATTAAACCGAACCGGACTTAAGGTTTGGTATATTTACCTGAATGTTGGAGAAAGTCTAGTCAGGATTAAGATAACTAGCAAAAAAGTGATTATGGTGGAAGAAATCCTAGTGAGTGAAGCTAGGTTGAAAGAAACCCTGGTGAGAGAAGCTAGGTCCTAGCAAGGGAAGTTAGGTGGAAGAAATCCTAGTGAGTGAGCTAGGTGGACTAAATCCTGGTGAGTAAAGTTGGGTCCTAGGGAGTGAAGCTAGGTGGTCTAAGTCCTAGCGAGTGAAGTTGGGCATGAAGTCTTGGTCTGGGGGACTGAGCACTAAGTCCTGGTCGGGGATCGTGCAACGGAGTCTTAGCCGAATGAGGATTGTGGACAGAAGTAGAGATGGGCCGAGGTCAGATGTCTCGAGATCCGAGTTCTCGGAGGCTGAGCAAAAGTCTAGTCGGAGGTCTCGGTTGGCAAAAGATTTAGCTGAGCAGGGATTGCGAACAGAAGTAGAGACGGGTCGAGGTCGGACGTCTTGAGATTCGAATTCTCGGAGGCTGAGCGAAAGTCCAATCGGAGGTCCCGGTTGGCAAAGGTAACTTCTCTAGGGTGGAGTAGGTGAGGACACGTCCCCCCAGAACAGGAACATTAGGCGTCGGTTCGACCTAGGATTTCGGGTGAAATCTAAAGTCAGAACCAATCAATTAAGGCTATGATTATTTGTATGTTTGTCTTGTGTTTGTTTACTTGCAGGTACCTGGAGTTGGAGGCAAGATAGGAGAACAAACGCAGGAAAAGCTGACCTGGGAAGAGGCCTTCCTGGGCGCCTGATTGGTATCAGGTGCCCAAGAGACCTTTCCCAGGCGTCTGGGAGCTTCCTAAGTGCTTGAGAGCTTCCCAGACGCCTAGGAAGGCTGGGTTGTATCCATACGCGGGTTTCGCTGCTACGGATGAACTTTGACCACACGTGGCAAGCGCCCAAGAGCTCTCAGGTGCCCGAGAATGCAGTATATAAAGGGGTTCTACCCCTCACTTCAGAACAATACTTTCTATATCTGCTAAAGCATTCTGTGTGAAGCAAATGTGCTAAAGTCAAACCTTTGCGACCAAGGAGTCTCCAGAAGGAAGTGCGTTGCACTTCGGACTTCCGGATTGGCCGGATCTTCGTGTTAGATTGATTTGCTTTTAATTTACAAAGCTATAATTATTGTTTCTATTTGTGTTTGCTTTTTAGACTGTAAGACGAGTTTCTCCACCTCCGGAATGTCCAAAAAGGAGACCACTAGTGGACTCATGCTGAGTACTTAGGCCTTGGGGATGTACTCATCCTGGGGCTTGGGAACCAAGTAAATCCCGCGAGTCTTTGTTGTTTTTGTCTTTCTTTATTATTTCTGCTACGTACTAACTCTGATAGAAAGATGATCAAACGAAGTTTTCTGAGGAAATTACTCGAGTCTATATTCACCCCTCCTCTATCGACCGACACCGATCCTACAAGTAGTATCAGAGCAGGAAGCTCTTTACCAAACTAACAGCCGAAGGAGCAACAAGTCCAGGAATTGAGGGGGAGCAAGGGTGAATATATGTACTTTTTAAATTATGTCAATTTTCAAATTCCACATTATTTGTTTTAATTGCAGGGAGAAAGGACACTATAAAAATCAGTGTCCTACTCGTAAGAGTCATTCGTCACCACCGACGACAACGGAGGTAGCAATGCTACAAGAACCAATGTCTAACCAAGGTAATGAAAGTAAGGAAAATCAATTTTCGTAATAATTTTCAAATTCCTGCACAGTTATACAATTATCCTGATAATAACACTGTTAATTTTTCTGATAAATTAGATTTTTTGAATAGTCAACTTAATGTATTGCATGATAAATTATCAAATATTGACAATATTAAATATCAAATATTAATTCCTTAATCCTTAATATTAATGCGATAATTTCTAAAATTAATTCTAATACTTGATCTGATAAGCTTCCTAATAAATTTGATAATTCTAAGGATTGCAATGAAATGTTAATTAATATTATTACTGATAATTCTAATATTTCTAAAAATAATATTTCTGATAATTCTAATAATTCTGATAAAAATAGTGCTGATAATACTAATATTTCTCAAGATAACGTTGATGATTATACTGAAGATAATGCTGATAACTCTCAAGGTAATATTGAGGAAAACAATCTCAGATGTTTGTGAAACCTCGGGTACTGTCATATTTAATGTTTGTTCAATTACTCTTTTACCAGCAAATGCAATGCTTGCATTAGGTTCAGCAATAATGATATCTCCTAACATAGCAAAACTGGCTGTTACTCCACCGATTGTAGGATCTGTAAGAATTGCTACATAGAATAACTTTTTATCTAATTGATAATTATAACCCTTAGATAATTCTACTGTTTTTGAATATAATGCTACAACCTTAGTTAATAGTCTTGAGAATTATTCTACCTATTATAAAGACAATGATACAATTTTTGAATATAACTCTGAAGATAAGGATGAGGATGAAGATGAATTTTTAGAATTAAAGTTATATTTAATAAGGGTTACAAGAAATCAAATAAAGCAGAAGTATTAAACAAACTTAAAAATTTAAATTTAAAAGAAATAATAGATGAATCAGAGATTTTTGAAATAATAGAAATGATGTAACTAGACCCAAAATTGTTAATAATTTAAACCTTAATTAATTCTTAACTAATTTAAACCTTAATTAATTCTTAACTAATTAAATGTTAATTAATTCTTAAGTAATTAAACCTTAATTATTAATACCTTAAATCATAATTAATTCTTAGTAACTTAAAACTTAATTAATCTTTAATAACTTAAATTTTAACAAACTCTTTACAACTTAAATCTTTAATAAATTCTTAACAACTTAAACTTTAATTAATTCTTTACAACTTAAATCCTTAATAAATTCTATCCAACTTAAATCCTTATTAAATTCTTAACAATTTAAACTTTTCTTAACAACTTAAAACTTAATTAATTCTTAAATCTTAATTAATTAATGATTTAACTTTAATCCTTAATTCAACAAAATCCATGACTAAATTCTAATTAATTATCTTCAATTATGAAACTAAATAAAATCCTACCCAACTAAAACAGTCAACTTAATAATAATAAATATGTCAAAGTGGGTTGACATATTCGCGGGTTCACACATTTTGTATCAAATCAAGAATTTGATACTTTATTAGAAACATAATTAAAGTGATTTGACTTGATTGATTCATGCATAAATGTCATGCTCATGTATCTATCTATTTTTCAATATATATCTGACATGTCATTCATGCTAGTCTATTTTTTTGCTTAATTTAGAATAGATAGATAGGAAAAAGATTGGTTGATACTTGCCTAACCTAGTACCAGGGTGAGGCGAGATGATAGTACGTTAGGGAAGCTTGGTCTAGGGAGACAAGAAGGGTAAGGAGTACCCAACTTGATCAACCTAGCTAAGTGGAACTAGCCAAAGCTACCTCGCCACATCCTAGACTAGTTAGACCAAAGTTTTCAAAAGAGTAAATTGAAAGTATCATTTCTTTAAAAGGCTTTGTCTAAGAAAAGGGTTGATGATCCAATAAGGCTACGACCAAAGAAGGTCTATGTGCCTCGCCAAGCCTGGAAGCCAATTATTGAAATATACTTTTAAATTACAAATTGTTAAACTTGAATCTAACTCAAGGTCAAGCAATCTATAAATTAAAATTGAGAAAAATTATTCACGCATCTCACAACACCCATAAGGAAACCATGTTTGTTTGTATTACGACACTTAGAATCGGTAAGATGTTAAGGACTAATTAATTGACAAATGCTTTTGAAAATGTTTTCAAAATCTTTAGGATATTTTCTTAAAAATCTATTTTTAAAATAATATTTAAACATAATAATGTTTTAATGAATTTCATGCTTGATTGGGTGTTTATTTATAAATGCATTTTCAAAAATTACATCTTTTCGAAAGTTGTTTGTCCTACACTTAGACACAAACATTTTAGGTCAACACTAAAGTCCCTTAAGACACTTAGGAAGAGGTCTTTGTAGTTAACAAGACTAGCCAGAAGGTGTCAGGTTCAGGGGGAGTATTTATTTTTGCAGACTTTTATTTTTAGAAAACTATTTTTCAAAAATTATTCTATTCGAAAATTCATATCTTTCAAAATGGTTTGTGCTTTAAAACATTATCATCATTTTGTTCAAGATGTGTTTTCAAAAATATTTTTCAAAAATTTATTATGTCCTTCAAAATATTTTTCAAAAATTATTTCCTTCAAAACTATCATACTCTTCAAAAAATGCTTTAATTGCTCTTTTGATTTAGATAAACTCTAAAGGCTCATAGAAAGTTATCTTTATGATCTATAAAAATTCTTAAGATTGTGTCAGGTTTAGGGGGAGTTCTAATCAAAAGAAATTAATTTATTTCTATTACTGATTATTTCAATATATTTCTTAAAAATTCTAATGCAATTCTTTTTGTTTGAATCAAACCCTAAGACTCAGAGGAAGATCAACTTGTGGTCAACAAGCTTCCTAGGACTGTGTCAAATTTAGGGGGAGGTTCAACTTAAAGGAAACATTGAGAGTTTCAAAAGCACTATATTTTCAAAAAAAAACTTCAAAATATTTCTTTAATGTTTTAAATTCTTTTCATTTGAATCCAATCCTAAGACTCAGAGGAAGATCAACTTGTAGTTAACAAGTTTCCTAGGACTGTGTCAGCTTTAGGGGGTGGATCAAATTAAAAGAATCATTAGAAACTTCAAAAAATGTTTTATTTTCATAAAACCACTATCTTTTTAAAAATTATTTTTGAAAATATATATTCTCATTTTCCAAAACTTATTTCAAAAATCTTTTGTCTTTTGGAATACCTTTGAAAATAATTTTTACTTGAGTTTGGAAAATTTTCGAAGACACTTAGGAAAATTTTCTTTGTAGTTAACAATGTTTCCTAGGATTGTGTCAGACTAGAAAATAAACCAAATCAAGAAAGTTATTATTTTTTTTTCAAAACTAAAATATTCTTTTTTGGAAAATCCCTAAGACACATAGGAGTGTTCTTGTGGTCAACAAGATTCCTAGGATTGTGTCAGTCTTAGGGAAGTTCAATTTTTTTTTTTAAAAAATCACATATTGTTGGTGCAATCTTATTTAAAGTACTTAGTGCCTTTTAGAATATTTTCTAGAACAAGTACTTAATTTTTGTAAAGGGGGAATAGCTTTGAAAATCATTTTTTTAAAAAAATTATATATCTTATGTTTTTTCAAAAAGGGGGAGTGAGATTATCTTAAAAGAGGGAGAGAGACTTAAGTTAGATTTATATAAAAAAATCTTATTGTTGGTGCAATTTTTTTCTGCTATTTCCTTTTGATGTGTGACAAAGGGGGAGAGAGGCTTAAGTTAGATTTTTTTTTTTCAATTTCTCCCAAGTGTTAAACCTAGAACCCTTAGACCTAACCTAACTTAAGATTATTGTCAAACATCATAAAGGGGGAGATTGTTGATGCAAGTGCATCAGTTATGCATAGTCAACCTCTAGTGTTTCGATGTTTGACAATATAAAGTGTAGTCAAAGTGATCAAGGGTTAAACCAACACATGACCTTATGTTTGGTGGGGTAAACCCAGGTTTGATCAGTTTGACAAAGGGTTAAGCTAAATAGGATCTGATGTTTGACAGAATGAATAGAACCCAGGGTTGGTCAGTTTGACCAAGGGATTAAACCGAACTAGACTTGAGGTTTGGTATATTTACCTAAAAGTTGGAGGAAGTCTAGTCAGGATTAAGATGACTAGCAAAGAAGTGATTTTGGTGGAAGAAATCCTAGTGAGTGAAGCTAGGTTGAAAGAAACCCTGGTGAGTAAAGCTGGGTCCTAGCAAGGGAAGCTACGTGAAAGAAATCCTAGTAAGTGAAGCTAGGTGGACTAAATCCTGGTGAATGAAGCTGGGTCCTAGTGAGTGAAGCTAGGTGGACTATGTCCTGGTAAGTGAAGCTGGGCACGAAGTCTTGGTCCACGGGACTGAGCACTAAGTTCTGGTCGGGGATCGAGCAACAGAGTCTTTGTAACGCCCAAAATTTTTCGCTCTAGCGTGGTAATAATGGAACATGTGGCCAAGAATAATATTATGAATTTAGTGGGAAAAGTTGTGAATAAAGAAACGTTAGACATTATCTTGACACGTAGTGGATGTGTGATAATTATGCTTAGGTATCATATTTGATGTTATGCTTAAGTATCCTACACATGTATGAATGAATAATGATATGCATATGCATGTGAATGAATTAAATAAGTAGCATTCTCTAGGTGGGCTTTGGTTATGCGGGCTTGGAAAAAAAATAATAAGAGGAAGAGAAAGCAAAAAGAAGAGGAGGTACCAAGGATTGAACCTTGGACCTCAAAGAAAAGCCAAGCCTTAAGAATGCATATGTAACCAATTCACCCAGCAGGGGAGTGCTATTAGGAGGAGATGGGAAATCGTATATGAATAGAAGATAAGTGAAGGGACACATGAAAATGAAGATGCACCATTGAAAGAGGTGGTTACCTTTTCACTCCCTATAAAAGAGCATGGGGAGAGAAATGCCCAAGGCATTTTCGGCCACAAGCCCTCCCCTCTCTTCTCACCAAGCCTCCCCTCTTCTTCCTCTCCCTCACTGAGACCTAGGGTCTCCTTGCAGCCCAAAACCGAGCCCCACAAACCGGAAGAAGAAAAGGAGAAGAACAAGAGGAATACCAAGCCTAAGAGCCCTTTCTTCTCCAAAGTCTAGAACACCTTTTTGAATTTTTTAGCGCAAGAGGTAAGACTCCCTCACCTGCAACATAATAGCCTTGAATGTGTATTTATGATCCCTTATGTTTTCTTGTGATGTTGTGTGGAAAAAAAATGGAAGAAAAGCCATGTTGTATGTTACGGTCAAGGAAGGTTTTCTCCTCTTTGGTTATGTTTAAGTTTAGATGATGATTCTACATGCTTATTGATACCTTATTATAGTAGATGAATGATGAATACATGATGTTTGAGTGCCTTCCATGATGTAAAGGACTTAGAACCTCTCGGCTAAGTGGTGGAGATGGGTAAATGCATGTGTATGGACTAGGGTTTGATTCTATGTGAATTTTCCCTAGCTTATGTAATGTTTTATGTCAAGAAAATTTGTGGAATCTATGCCTTATTAAACCTGTGAATTTCGGTCATCAACTAGAATGAGAACTAAAATAGGTCCAAACTACAAATCATGTACCTAAACTAATGTTTAGTGAAGTATAGACTACCCTTGTACTTGTAAATGATCTCTTATGCATTTGTTTCCATGTTACATGAATTTTTATGCTATAATACCCTAACTATGAATTTCGTCCAGCCACTAGAATGAGGAATAAAATAGGTCCAAACTACAAATCATGTGCCTAAACTAATGTTTAATGAAGTTTAGACTACCCTTGTACTTGTAAATGATCCCTTGTGTGAAGTGTGCACTTATTTCAATGTTATATGAATTTTACGCTATGAAACCCTACCTATGAAGTTTCGGCCAGCATGTATTAAGATAGGAAAAGAAAGCTAAAACCAATGTTTTGCCTTGATTAAGACAAATATGCTACATGAATGATGTGTTGATAAGACTAGCATGATGTATGCTTCACTTGCATGTTTTTAAAGAAAGATCCTACATTGTCATGCTATTTATGTGAATGATTGTGCCATGAAAGTGTGCCTATACTCATGAATGATTGAATGTCTATAGTACATTCATTATGAAAGAAAGAAAAAGGAAAGAATGCATGTATGTATTTTACTTTAAAGTATGGCTTGTACCGGGTCTTGAAAAAGATCCACGGTTCTGGACTACCGAAGCTGTCCCTAGGTTAAAAGAAAGTAGGCCTAGTAACCCTAGTAGGTCGAGACTAGCTACCTCGCATCTATTTAGGGATGCGCACAAAGAAAGAATGGGTACAAGCTGGGGACCCCAATAAAGATGATGTATGCTTATGTTAAAGTATTACTTATTATGTTTTCTAAAGAGCATCCTGATGTTTTTGCAATGCATATGTTTTATGTTTGTATGCATTCATGTACCTTATGTGCCTTATGAGTTTTATGCTATATATGAGATGTTATATGTCTTTCAGATATACGTGACATGTGGATTTAGTGAGTAGGAATGAGCTTACTATGTTTCGTACTTATAGTTGATTGCTTATGTTGCAGATCAACATAGAAATTTCTAAAGGAAGGAAAGCTGTAGGAAGGGCTCGTGTGTGTGGTGGTGACTTGGCTAATCGATCCATTTAGTGCCATTATAGACTTAGCACTTATCTTTCTAAGAAAACATGTTTTACTACCTTATACTTGATACTTGTTAGCTCTTTAGGAGTTTATTTAATGCATGGATGCTACTAGTTACTATGTGATCTTCATACCCCTTCTTGTTGCATGTGTTATAGTTATGTTTTATTTCCGCTGCAAATGCTTTAGATTCATATGCAATAATATGCGTATAGTTAAGTTAAGTAGAAAAAAAAGGGTAACGTGCCGCCTTAACGATAAGGGGCGGGCATTATAGCATGGTATCAGAGCAGTTTGCCAACTCACTACACACACATCAAGCCTGCATCCTGCCGCTTCCATGTAAGATCTTACCTTACATAATTTAAGTATGTTTCCTTATGTTTACTTATGATAGGAATGTTCCTAGACTAACCATACAAGTAGATGTGATACCCTATATGGTTCTAGAACGATAAAGAATGTTTATGACTAAGTATGCAAATACAAAATTATGGAACCATGTTTTTACCTGGGAATGGAAACCTAGGGTAGTACCTTACCGTACCTTATAATGAAAAAGATACAAATGCATGTATATACATGAAAATGATGAAAATGATAAAATGATCTTATACTATCTTATTGTTGTAAAATGTTTAAACAGCAGAGCAAGAAGACTACGTTAATTTAAAATGTAAGAACATCTAGAAAGAGATATTAGTAGAATGAAAATATTTTTCTTGTACGTGATATACATAAGTGATAGATAATAGGAGAAAATGACAGTGTTGGAAGATTAACACTAGAATTAAGAATAGAAATAATGAGTATAAATCTATAAACATTTAATCCGAACTAAACTAACTTAATTGATCACTAGGTTGAACCCTAACTTAAATAGGCTTAAGTGAAGCAACAACAGTAATACCTACAAATCGATCAGACCAGTAGCATAAGTAATTGAAACCACTGAAGTAAAGGGAACTTAGTGGTGCTTCTTTCTGTGCATATATTTGTGAATTGAAAAAAAAAGAAAACTAGTTTTGTTATCAGTTTTCGTCAGTTTTGTACTGACTATGTCGTTTTTCAATTCGAGATGTCGCATGAGATGTGCACTATGACTCGTTGCTATGAGCGATGTCGTGAACTAATGGAGCAAATAGAAGAAGTTGACTATAGTCCGATTCTTGGAATCCAAGGCAACATAGGAAAATTGGATCGATTATTTTGGAAACTCGAGCAGGAAGAGTTCCCAATCTTGGATGACTATAGAATTAGAGCACTGATTCGTTCATTGCCAAAGCGTGCGAGAGAAGTTGCACACCAGATATGGGGGCATCATGAATGTCATATCTCATATACTGAGTTATGTAGGCAGCTACTTCGCCATGAGTTTCCAGAGGATCTAGGAGATTCTGAGGAGGACCCGAACAAGATCCCGAAATGTTCGAGGAAGATCCCGAGATGCTCGAGGAAGATCCCGAGATGTTCGAGGAAGACCCCGAAATGCTCGAGGAAGATCCAGAGATGTTTGAGGAAGATCCCGACATGTTCGAGGAAGATTCCAAGATGGTTGAGGAAGATCCGATAGAATCTGTAGAAGATCCCGAGACTGGCCGATTTGAGATGAACGAGAGAGTGATAGCCACTGCCATGATATTTTTTATCATGGGAATGATGTCAACTTACCTAGTTCATTAGATTCTGTTGGTTGAACGAACTTATTGAGCCTATTAAATAAAGTTGTGTTGTGTGTTAACTGACTTGACAAATGATTAGTTCGTTTAATGGGATGTACATAATATAATTGAACAAGGTTAATTAGACTTGATTTCGTAAACCAAGTCTAACATGGAACATGAGATATGTGTTGATAGCGATGGCCGTTTCACCTCACAGTTGTGGGAATGTGTTCATAAAGCTCTCGGCACGAAGCTGCGTTTCAGTACCGCCTTTCATCCTCAGAATGATGGGCAAACGGAAAGAGTGAACCAAGTACTGGAAGACATGCTACGAGCTTGTGGCCTAGATTTCAAAGGGAGCTGGTGCCAATACTTATGTCTAGCGGAGTTCGCTTACAATAATAGCTACCAAGCTACTATCGGAGTGACACCTTATGAAGCATTATATGGAAGGAGATGTAGGTCTCCAATCTGTTGGTATGAGGGTGGTGAAAAGAAGGAGATGGGACTTCAAACGGATTTTATCGACGACACCACCCAAGCTATACAGAGTATCCGTCAAAGGATAGAGACTGCTCAGAGCCGGCAGAAGGGCTTTGCGGACCAGAGACGTAGACCCTTGGAGTTCGACGTCGGAGATTTGGTATTCCTCCGAGTAGTTCCTACGAAAGGAGTAATGCGATTCGGAAAGAAAGGAAAGCTTAGTCCGCAATATGTGGGACCGTACAAGATCCTGAACAGAGTGGGCAAAGTGGTTTACGAGCTCGAGCTAACTCAGGAGATGTCTGCTATCCACAACGTGTTCCACGTGTCGATGCTCAAAAAGTGCATTCCCAGTACGGACAGAGTGATTGAGCCGCACGTCATATAGATCCAGGAGGACCTGAGTTGTGAAAGCAAACCAATACGGATCCTGGATCGAGACGTCAAGAGACTAAGGAACAAGGAAGTGGCCTTAGTCAAAGTCTTGTGGCAAAGTCAACAATCTGAAGAAGTTACCTGGGAACGTGAGGATGATATGAAACGAAAATATCCCGAGTTATTTTAAGTTCGAGGACGAACTTTTTAGAAGTGAGGTAACGCCCCAAATTTTCCGCTCTAGCGTGGTAATAATGGAACATGTGGCCAAGAATAATATTATGAATTTAGTGGGAAAAGTTGTGAATAAAGAAATGTTAGGCATTATCTTGACACGTAATGGATGTGTGATAATTATGCTTAGGTATCATATTTGATGTTATGCTTAAGTATCCTACACATGTATGAATGAATAATGATATGCATATGCATGTGTATGAATTAAATAAGTAGCATTCTCTAGGTGGGCTTTGGTTATGCGGGCTTGGAAAAAAAATAATAAAAGGAAGAGAAAGAAAAAAGAAGAGGAGGTGCCAAGGATTGAACCTTGGACCTCAAAGAAAAGCCAAGCCTTAAGAATGCATATGTAACCAATTCACCCAGCAGGGGAGTGCTATTAGGAGGAGATGGGAAATCGTAGATGAATAGAAGATAAGTGAAGGGACACATGAAAATGAAGAGGCACCATTGAAAGAGGTGGTTACCTTTTCACTCCCTATAAAAGAGCATGGGGAGAGAAATGCCCAAGGCATTTTCGGCCACAAGCCCTCCCCTCTCTTCTCACCAAGTCTCCCCTCTTCTTCCTCTCCCTCACCGAGACCTAGGGTCTCCTTGCAGCCCAAAACCGAGCCCCACAAACTGGAAGAAGAAAAGGAGAAGAACAAGAGGAGTACTAAGCCTAAGAGCCCTTTCTTCTCTAAAGTCTAGAACACCTTTTTGAATTTTTTAGTGCAAGAGGTAAGACTCCCTCACCTGCAACATAATAGCCTTGAATGTGTATTTATGATCCCTTATGTTTGCTTGTGATGTTGTGTGGAAAAAAAAATGGAAGAAAAGCCATGTTGTATGTTACAGTCAAGGAAGGTTTTCTCCTCTTTGGTTATGTTTAAGTTTAGATGATGATTCTACATGCTTATTGATACCTTCTTATAGTAGATGAATGATGAATACCTGATGTTTGAGTGCCTTCCATGATGTAAAGGACTTAGAACCTCTCGGCCAAGTGGTGGAGATGGGTAAATGCATGTGTATGGACTAGGGTTTGATTCTATGTGAATTTTCCCTAGCTTATGTAATGTTTTATGTCAAGAAAATTTGTGGAATCTATGCCTTATTAAACCTGTGAATTTCGGCCATCAACTAGATTGAGAACTAAAATAGGTCCAAACTACAAATCATGTACCTAAACTAATGTTTAGTGAAGTATAGACTACCCTTGTACTTGGAAATGATCTCTTATGCATTTGTTTCCATGTTACATGAATTTTTATGCTATAATACCCTAACTATAAATTTTGTCCAACCACTAGAATGAGGAATAAAATAGGTCCAAACTACAAATCATGTGCCTAAACTAATGTTTAATGAAGTTTAGATTACCCTTGTACTTGTAAATGATCCCTTGTGTGAAGTGTGCACTTATTTCAATGTTATATGAATTTTACGCTATGAAACCCTACCTATGAAGTTTCGACCAGCATGTATTAAGATAGGAAAAGAAAGCTAAAACCAATGTTTTGCCTTGATTAAGACAAATATGCTACATGAATGATGTGTTGATAAGACTAGCATGATGTATGCTTCACTTGCATGTTTTTAAAGAAAGATCCTACATTGTCATGCTATTTATGTGAATGATTGTGCCATGAAAGTGTGCCTATACTCATGAATGATTGAATATCTATAGTACATTCATTATGAAAGAAAGAAAAAGTAAAGAATACATGTATGTATTTTACTTTAAAGTATGGCTTGTACCGGGTCTTGAAAAAGATCCACGGTTCTGGACTACCGAAGCTGTCCCTAGGTTAAAAGAAAGTAGGCCTAGTAACCCTAGTAGGTCGAGACTAGCTACCTCGCATCTATTTAGGGATGCGTACAAAGAAAGAATGGGTAAAAGCTGGGGACCCCAATAAAGATGATGTATGCTTATGTTAAAGTATTACTTATTATGTTTTCTAAAGAGCATCCTGATGTTTTTGCAATGCATATGTTTATGTTTGTATGCATTCATGTACCTTATGTGCCTTATGAGTTTTATGCTATATATGAGATGTTATATGTCTTTCAAATATACGTGACATGTGGATTTAGTGAGTAGGAAAGAGCTTACTAAGTTTCGTACTTATAGTTGATTGCTTATGTTGCAGATCAACATTGAAATTTCTAAAGGAAGGGAAGCTGCAGGAAGGGCTCGTGTGTGTGGTGGTGACTTGGCTGGTCGATCCATTTAGTGCCATTATAGACTTAGCACTTATCTTTCTAAGAAAACATGTTTTACTACCTTATACTTGATACTTGTTAGCTCTTTAGGAGTTTATTTAATGCATGGATGCTACTAGTTACTATGTGATCTTCATACCCCTTCTTGTTGCATGTGTTATAGTTATGTTTTATTTCCGCTGCAAATGCTTTAGATTCATATGGAATAATATGCGTAAGTTAAGATAAGTAGGAAAAAAAAGGGTAACGCGCCGCCTTAACGGTAAGGAGCGGGCATTACAGTCTTAGCCGAGTGAGGATTGTGGACAAAAGTAGAGACCGGTCGAGGTCGGACATCTCGAGATCCGAGTTCTCGTAGGCCGAGCAAAAGTCCTGCCGGAGGTCCTAGTTGGCAAAAGACTTAGCTAAGCGGGGATTGCGAACAGATGTAGAGACATGTCGAGGTCGGACGTCTTGTGATTCAGATTCTCAAAGGCTGAGTGAAAGTCCAATCGGAGGTCCCGGTTGGCAAAGGTATCTTCTCCAGGGTGGAGTTGGTGAGGACGCGTTCCCCCAAAATGGGAACATTAGGCGTCGGTTTGACCTAGGGATTCGGGTGAAATCCAAAGTCAGACCTAATCAATTAAGGCTATGATTATTTGTATGTTTGACTTGTGTTTGTTGTCTGTAGGTACCTGGAGTTGGAGGCAAGATAGGAGAACAAATGCAGGAAAAGCTGACCTCGGAAGAGGCCTTCCTGGGCGCCTGATTGGTATCAGGTGCCCATGAGACATATCCCAGGCACCTGGAAGCTTCCCAGGTGCTTGAGAGCTTCCCAGGTGCCTGGGAAGGCTGGGTTTATCCATATGTGGGTTTCACTACTACGGATGAACTTTGACCACATGTGGCAGGCGCCCAAGAGCTCTCAGGCGCCCGAGAATGCAGTATATAGTGGGGTTCGACCCCTCACTTTAGAACAACACTTTCTACATCAGCTAAAGCATTCTATGTGAAGCAAACATGCTAAAGTCGATGCTCTGCGACCAAGGACGCTCCAGGAGGAAGTGCGTTGCACTTCGGACTTTCAGATTGGCCGGATCTTCGTGTCAAATTGGTTTGCTTTTAATTTACAATGTTGTAATTATTGTTTCTATTTGTGTTTGCTTTTTAAACTGTAAGATGAGTTTCTCCGCCTCCGGAAAGTCCGGAAAGGAGACCACTAGTGGACTCACGCTGAGTACTTAGGCCTTGGATGTACTAACCCTGGGGGGTTGGGAACCAAGTAAATCCCGCGAGTCATTGTTGTTTTTGTCTTTCTTTTTTTATTTCCGCTGCGTACTAACTCTGATAGAAAGACGATCAAACGAAGTTTTCCGACGAAATTACTCGAGTCAATATTCATCCCCCCTCTATCGACCAGAACCGATCCTACAAATGTGCTCTAATTGGGTTTTTATTAGCATTAATAGAGGGAAGCTAAAGGGACAAAAACTCTTCATATTCATGGGATGAGTATAAAAGAGTTTTTCTTGTCATTTGGATGTAGAACTTGTCATTTTTCCTTCCCCTCCTCTTAGCTGAAAACCATCTTCTCCCTCTCCTACTTGGTTTGTGAATCTTCTCTTGTGGCTAGCACCACAAATGTGATTCTTTTCTGAAGCTTGAGAGATCATGTTCGTGTGTATACTTATAGCGGCACGAACATTTTGTTGGTGTAGAATGCACCAAAGTGAAACCTGTGTTTTGATAATGGCAACAGAGGTCAAAAGTTAAGTCTTACTTGTGTTTCTAACAAACTACTCTAGTGTGCAGAGATAAAGTCCTAGCGAAGGACTGCTAGGCACCTGGCGAAGGACTGCCAGTATCGAAGCCCTAGCGAAGGACTGCTAGGCAACTGGCGAAGGACTGCCAGTATCCAAGCCCTAGCGAAGGACTGCTAGGCGCTAGGCGAAAGACAGCTTGGGACTAAAGCCCTAGCGAAGGACTGCTAGGCAACTGGCGAAGGACTGCCAGTTTACAAGACCTGACAAAGGACCGTCAGGCAAAAGTCCAACTAGAGGAACAGTTGGCATCAGGTAAATTCTCCCGAGAGGAGTAGGTAAGGACGCGTTCCCCGTCGAGGGAACAGTAGGCGTCGGTTCGACCTAGAACTCCATTTTGGAGACCAAAGTCAGAACCAAGATAGCTAAGGCTGTATAAATCTAATAAATTATTATTATTGTGTTTTGGACTAACCCTGGATGCAGGACCGAAGGAATGTGTGTCTGCAGCTCAGAAAGCCTTAAAGGAGAGAGGCAAGGCTGAGTAGGGCGCCCGGAGTGTCCCGGGCGCCCCCAAGGTGCATACAAAACAAGTAAAGAGAAAAAGCGTTCGAATAGCTGTTGGGCCGGGCGCCCCCGTGCTCCCGGGCGCCCGCGCTGCTCCCGGGCGCCCCCAGCGTCCCGGGCGCCCCCATGCGTATACCTCGAACCGAAGCCCTCAAAGCCAAGCGGATAAAATTTGACCCGGTCAATCCGGGCGCCCCGAGTCCTCCGGGCACCCCGGTCAAAGCGGATCCAGAGGATCAGACGCGACCGAGACTTTGACGGATCAAAGGCCACGTGGGGGGCGCCCCCGACGTCCCGAGCGCCCCCAGGCCCTATATAAAGGCCCTTCGACCAAGGCTTCAGAACATCAATTCATTCAACGCTTCCACGCTCTTCTGCTCTCGTGCCTTGCTCCGAAAACTGCCCAACTCGAGCCGATGACGTCCCGCTGCTCCGAACAAGTGAACCTACAATCGGACGTCGGTAAAAGAAGAGCATCTTTTTCTTAATTATTAAAGTTTACTGCACTTACTCTGTATTCAATATTTGTAAACTGTCTTTGCGCCAAATATAGAATTGCCCAAAGTAAACGGTCAACGACCATGGGCCTTGGAGTAGGAGTCGACACAGGCTCCGAACCAAGTAAATCGACTGTGTCTCTGTGTCTTGTTTTTTAATTTCCGCTGCATACCTACTCTTACTCAAATCCGAAAGTTTTCCGATATTCACCCCCCCTCTATCGGTTTTCTCGATCCAACAAGTGGTATCAGAGCGGGGAAGTTCAAACCTGGTGCAACCACCAGTTTGAAATTTTTTTTTGGATTCTTATTTTTCTATTTCTTTTCCCTTATGAATTTTCCGTTAAATATTTTATTCGATTTTTTTTTGTTAAAGTGAGGTTGGTGCAACACCCCTCGTTATTTAATTTATCCAGCACTACTAATCCAAGACCTAGTCTTAGAAAATTCATTTTCTTTTAGCTTTCTATTTCAAATGGCCATGCAAGAAGGATTTAGCACCGCAAGACCTCCACTCTTCAGTGGAGAAGACTTTTCCTACTGGAAAAGTCGTATGGAGGTCCACCTGAAAACTCAGGAGGACATGTGGATCATTATCCAGTCCGGTCTGGAGATCCCCCGAAATGCCGAAGGTCTTCCTCAGAACTACTCTGAATGGGACAACTCCCTAAAGCGAAAGATAGAAGCCGACGCAAAAGCTGCTCAGACTCTTCAATGCGGATTGACGAAAGAGGAGCTGAACTGCGTGGGCCCCTTCAACACTGCAAAGGAGCTGTGGACAAAACTGATCGAGCTACATGAAGGGACTTCAGATACTCGGATCAGAAAGAGGGATCTGCTACTAAACAAACTCTACACCATCAAGATGGCCGACAACGAAACAGCAGCCCAGCTCCACGCACGAATCCAAGAGGTAATGAACGGTCTTCACACAATAGGTCACAAGGTTGAAAACCGTGACCTAATAAGGTATGCCCTAAACGCCTTCCCTAGAAACACCTTGTGGGCATCTATGGTAGATGCATACAAGGTCTCTAGAGATCTTTCTAAAATAAAATTAGATGAATTATTTTCCGAACTAGAACTGCACGAACAAACTAACACCAATATGGTCGAGAAAGGTATTGCTTTCGTTGTAGGTAAAACTGGAAGGACAATGAAGAAGAAGCCTGAACCCGAACCTGAGTCTAACTCTGACTCAGACTCAGAAGAAGAAGATGGAGATCAAACTAAGCTGGTCCGGCTCGCTCGAAGCTACTACAAGGAGCTGAAGAACCGAACCAACAAACGGAAAACCGGCCGAAGAAAGGACGAACCAACTGAACCCGCGAACAAGCATAATGTGACCTGCTATGAGTGCAAGAAAAAGGGCCACTACAAGTCAGAATGCCCTAACCTAAAGGAGACAAAAAGGACGAGAAAAAAGAAGGCACTGCAAGCAACCTGGGACGAATCTTCCTCAGAAGAAGAAGAAGAGACACCCCAGTCCAACCTCCTAGCTCTGACCGCTTCAGAAGAAGTCGGGACCGAATCAGAAACAGAACAGGAGGACGGCGAGCTAACCTTCACGGAAGACGGAGAAATTAAGGTAACTGGTTTTAATAGATTGCAATTAAGTGAATTAATTTCATTTCTTTCTCGAGATTTGGCAAAAGCCAAACTCCGAGTCGAAACCCTCCGACAGGAAGTAAAACTCCTGAAAGAGGGAGCTGACTCTAAACCCTTAACCGAGAAGGTTCAGGAAGGAACTCCTACTCAAGTTGAAAAACTTGAAAAGGAAAACTCCTCCCTGAAAACTCAGGTTAAGGATCTTAGATCAGCATTAGAACGATTTACATCTGGTTCCAAGGGTCTTGACATGATCCTTGGAAAACAGAAATCAGTTCTAAATCGATCCGGATTGGGCTATAGAACCAAATCTCGGCAAAGATCTTACCTTGCCGTAATGAATCAGTCCAGAGGTAAAATTCAGGCATGGGTACCTAAACTATACCTGAACAAACCGACTGGATCAAATCAGTATTGGATCCCCAAGGACAAGATTCATATCTTGCCTAACCATCACCGTGGCTTTAGTCCAGGGGGAGCCAAACTGAAAACTATAGTCATCATTAAATAAATTTTTTTTGCAATATGATTGTTTGCCTGTTTATTTAATTTCTGCAATTTACCATGCTTAGACTTAGGCTAGTTTAAGGACCAAACAAACTTAACTGAAACTTGAAAACATAGTATTGGGTGGAGGTGAGATGATAGTACGTTGGGGAAACCAATTCTAATAAGATCAAGTTTACTTGGTCTCTTTAGACTGGTGAAACCAGCCGAAGCTACCGATCCAAAATCCAAACTAGTTAGACCAGAAATTTTTCAAAGAATAATTTTGAAAATGAAATTTCATTAAAAGGCTTTGTCAAGGAAAGGGTGGATGATCCCATAAGGCTTCGGCCAAAGAAGGCCTAGTGCCTCGCCAAGACCTGGAAGTCAATTTTTGAAATTCAAATTCAAATTAATCTTTGTCAAATTCGAATCTAACATAAAATTTCAGTTATTTGTAGATTTAAACATTTTTGTTAAAATTAATTGTTTTCAAAATTAATTAAGTTTTTAAAATTTAATTGTTTTCAAAATTAATCAAACTTTTCAAAATAACTTTTAATCATCAAAACCTGTCTCACGAAAACCATAAGGTTAACGTGATTGAAAACCCTAGACTTGGGTGAGACAGACTAGGCAGTGAAACTCAATTTAAGCTATTCTTGATTCTAATTGGATCCAAATCAAGAAAATTCTTTATGCGTAGGAACATAAAGATTTGGACCAATGGATGTTGATAGCGGTTGCTCCAGACACATGACTGGAGATAAATTGAAGTTCACCAAGCTCAAACTCAAAAACCTAGGCTCAGTGGCATTTGGCAATAATGCTACACTCAAGGTAATTGGGTCAGGTAATATTGAGCTTAAATCTGATTTCATTATTAAGAAAGTTCTATTGGTTGAAAACTTTAATTTTAACTTGCTTAGCATAAGTTAGTTATGTGATTCTGGTTATATAGTTACTTTCAACAATTCTAACTGCCTAATTAGAAATGAACAAGACTCAGAAATCATACTTAAGGGCACTAGGAAAAATAATGTATACACTATAAATCTTCCCCTTATACCCAAATGTATGTTAACACAATTAGAACAAACAAACCTCTGGCATAGGAGATTAGGTCATACCAATCTAAGAACTATCTCAAAAATTACCCAACTTGGCTTAATCAAAGGTATTCCCAAAATTAAAATAATGAAAACCTAATATGTGAATCTTGCAATCAAGGTAAACAAACCAAATCCAATCACAAATTAATTCAATCTGATCTAACTCAAACCACACTTGAGCTCCTGCACCTTGACTTATTTGATTCACATGGAGCCAAGTCACTAAGCGGAAACCGATACTGCTTAGTAATAGTCGATGATTACTCTAGGTTTACCTGGGTTAGGTTCTTAAAAACCAAAGATGAAACCCTAAACCTATTTAATGAATTCTGTAAACTAATTCAAAATCAAAACGACACTAAAATTAAATGACTTAGGAGTGATCACGGGGGAGAGTTTGAAAATCAACGATTCGAGGAATTCTGTAAGGTAAATGGGTACCTACATGAATTTTCATGTCCTAGAACCCCCCAACAAAATGGGATAGTTGAGCGAAGGAATAGAACATTACAAGAAGCCGCTAGGGCTATGTTCAACGAATTTAATCTAGCAAACCAATTTTGGGCAGAAGCAATTAGTACGACCTGTTATATCCAAAATAGGGTTTTGATTAATAAGCGACACAACAAAACCCCCTATGAACTGTACTATCATAGACTCCCCAACCTACACTACCTAAGGGTCTTTGGATGTAAAGTCTATATCCTAAACACCAAAAACTATTTAGGAAAATTTCAGTCCAAGTCAAACCCAGGTATTTTCCTAGGATACTCAACCACAAGTAGAGCCTATAGAGTTTACAACAAACAAACTAAGAAAATTGAAGAAACAACAAACCTAATTTTTGATGAAAAAATCAACTCAACATCTAATAATCCAGACTTAACTTCATCAAACTCTGACCAAGAAAATGAACAAACTATTGAACCCTTAATTGAACCCTTAAACGAACTAACCATTGAACCAATTAATGAGTCAACTGAATCAAGTATCCAACCAACAAATGAACCAGCCCAAAGAGTCGAATCAAATAGTGAAACAAACCGACCAGCCGGACCTGAGGCTGAACCAAGTTCTAGAAGAACCAAGAAACCCAGACTTAGTCACCCAACTGATCAAATTGTGGGTGATCCAACTCTAGGAGTCAGAACTAGATCCTCCCATATAATCCTTAGTCAAATAGCTATGATATCAAAAATTGAACCCAAAACTATAGATGAAGCCTTACCTGACCCTGACTGGATCATAGCTATGCAAGAAGAATTAGCCCAATTTGAAAGGAACCAAGTCTGGGAACTAGTACCTAAACCTGAAGGCAAATCCATCATAGATACTAAGTGGGTCTTTAGGAATAAACTAAATGATCAAGGAGAAATAGTCAGAAATAAAGCCCGCTTAGTAGCCAAGGGGTTTAGCCAAGTAGAGGGATTAGATTACGATGAGACATACGCCCCAGTAGCTAGACTTGAGTCCATTAGAATGTTATTAGCATTTGCATCCCATAAAGGATTCAAATTATATCAAGAAGGTAGTTAGGATTGTGCTCTGTAGAATAGACTTTTGATTTAAAAATTTTTTAAAATGGAATTTGAAAAACTGTTTTACTTAATTTCAAAATTAGTTTTCATTTTTCAAAGTAGTTTTATTTTTTATTTCAAAAACTATCCCCTTTCAAAACTAGGGTTTTTCGAAAATGGACTTAGCCTAGGCCCTAACCCTAGAACTGCTGCACCTATAGACTTAGAAGCCAGCATCTCACAAGCACCTTAGGGTACTTTTGATTGATAACCTAGAAAGAGTTGAGATGCTTAGGTCTTTGCCTTAATTCAAGATGCTTTAAGTCAGTGCATCTGCAGTAATTGGGGCACTAAATACAACTTATACAGCAATCAAGTTAAGTGTCAAGTTTAGAAAATCTAACTTGAACAGAAACACTTAACTTGACTAACCCTAGCAAAAACTACTGTTTATAACAGTTAGTAAGTAGCTAATTGGGTTAGACAGGTCCCTACAGAGAAAATTGATTGATTTACTTAAGTCTAATTATGATTTGGTTCAGTACAGCAAAATCTTACTTATTTCCATTATCTCTGCTATATTTATTTGTTTTGATATATGGCAAAGGGGGAGAGATAGGAAAGGAGAGAGTAAAAAGTTTTCAAAATTTAATTTTCGTAACTCTATCCTTTATTCAAAAAGTATTCAAAAGTTTTTTCTTTAGAAACCTAAGCATTCAAGTCCTTCAAAACTATAGCTTATTTTGCTAAGTATTCAAGTATTCAAGTCCTTCAAAATTACTACTTAAGCTATCAAAATTTCTTTATTCAAAAATTTCTTTTGAAAAATACTTAAGCTTTCAAAAGTTTTCAAAATTTTTCTTTTATTCAAAAAGGTTCAAAAATATACTTTTCCTTTCGTCAAAAGCTTAAACTTTTTGAAGAAGTACTAAAGTTCTTAAAGCTTTTTAAATTTTTGCCTAAGTACTCCAGTTTCAAAATTTCTTAAAACTTTCAAAATTTTGCCTAAAAGTACTCTAGTTTCAAAAATTTCTTAAAAGCTTTTAAAATGATGCTAAGTACTCTAGCTGCAAGATTTTTACTCAAGCTTTCAAAATTTTCCTAAGTACTCTAGCTTTTCAAAAGTCTCTTACTTAAGTTTGTCAAATTTTTTACTCCAAAAGCTTAAGTTTTTTTTTAACTGTATTAAAACTGAAATTCTTACTTAAGCTAACATTTTCAAAACCTTTGAGTACCTTGAAACTTAAAACCTCAAACTTGTTAATCGTGTTTCAAAAATCTTCCTATATACTTTTAACTTAAGATTCCTATGTACCTAAAACTTAAGTTTTCAAAGTACGAGTAAAGTTTTTCTAACCCCACGAATTTTTGAAAAATCTAGGGGGAGATTCCTTCCAGGGGGAGGAACAAAAATTAACATTTTTTTTGCTTGCTTAAACTTAACTTTTTGAATTAAGGTTGCCATAAATCAAAAAGGGGGAGATTGTTGGTGCAGAATGCACCAAAGTCAAACCTGTGTTTTGATAATGGCAACAGAGGTCAAAAGTTAAGTCTTACTTGTGTTTCTAACAAACTACTCTAGTGTGCAGAGATAAAGTCCTAGCGAAGGACTGCTAGGCACCTGGCGAAGGACTGCCAGTATCGAAGCCCTAGCGAAGGACTGCTAGGCAACTGGCGAAGGACTGCCAGTATCCAAGCCCTAGCGAAGGACTGCTAGGCAACTGGCGAAGGACTGCCAGTATCCAAGCCCTAGCGAAGGACTGCTAGGCGCCAGGCGAAGGACAGCTTGGGACTAAAGCCCTAGCGAAGGACTGCTAGGCAACTGGCGAAGGACTGCCAGTTTACAAGACCTGACAAAGGACCGTCAGGCAAAAGTCCAACTAGAGGAACAGTTGTAGCGACCCGCCTTCTCTACCTTAGACGGACCGTTACTTTGTCTACTTCTTGACTCCAATGCAACGACTAAAAATGCGGAACTTTCTTTAACCTTTTTTTTTGTATTTAAATCTATCTAAGAATGATATTCTAACTTTAATAGTCATGCATTTAAACTCATCACACAAGGTTCTATAACATTACTGAAGCATTATGGAATATGAATGTAACTTTTCTAAGCATATTTAAAGCAATAAAACTCAATTCAAAGGAGACTAACAACATCTTGGCACATGCATCAAATAGCTCCATCAAAGTACCGATATTCAAAACTACTCATGCTCAGACTCATCCAATACAATCATAAGGATATGTATACTAAATAGCATGACATGAAATCTTTACTCGTGGTTTTAAGACATGCAGAATATCTAAACGCAAATACTTGGATAAATTCTAGGTGATTTAACTTAAACTAAGAATCTGTAACAAATGCACTTTAAGTCTTTTATTCATCTTGTCCCAAGGACCTCTCCAAGGTCAGCCACCACACACACGTCACTCAGCACCGCCTCGTCGCCTTCCTTCAGAATTGCTTGCCTTTACCTTTATCTGCAGTAAGAGGAAATGCAACTAATAAGCATAAAGCTTAGCAAGTACTATCTAGCTCACAAAATCTCGAAATGTGCAAGCATGCTTTTTAAACAATGTGAAATCACATGAGATACTTTTATGCTTAAAAGAAACAATAAAACATGTATATACTTTTATACTTAAAGGAAGCACTAAAACATGTATAACTCCAAACATGCATACTCAAGCATTAATAAGTCTTAACTCATTTTTTTCTTGGCTTAACTTGAAACTTTAGCAATTCTTTAACTTTAAATATTTCTTTACTTTTAGAAAATTTCCTTAAACTTTAGAAAAACTTTTCTAAAGCATATACTTGAAAATAATAACTCATTTGGATCCACTTAAGACGTAAGTACCATCTTATGCGCGTTCCCTAAAAGGTTGGGGTAGCGAGCCACCAATCCTAATAGAGCAGACCTTGGTCTACCAGGGCCAAGACCTTGGAATTGGACACCTGGATTTCTTTAACGACGCCCTTGGACGCCGGGTACTGGCCTTAGAAAATAAAATACTTACTTTTTCTTATCTTGAATGCCTTGGCATTTTAACGAGCACCTTGTGTGCCCAAATCCCTAAGTCTTGACTTTTGGGGATTTCTTAAGGCCTTGGCCCTTTCTTTTCCTATCTTTATCTTCTCTTTTCATGTTTTTATAAGGGAATAATTAAAAACAATAATAGAGAATGGCGGTGAAGAAGATATATATGAACATGTACGAACAGAAGATAAATCTCTTCCTTGCTAATATATAAGTTTTATCGACTAAATTATTCCTATAACAAATTTACTATGCCTTACAATCTTTGCTTACCATCTCGAATATTCTTTGAAAAATTACATCATACTCAACGTCTAGCACCAAGCATTGGTGTTTACTAATGTCAGTAATTTCTCATACTTTTATTCTATGTCTGTCAATCATATTATCATAATTAGAACTTGAAATCACGCAGACTGACACTTCTACCTAAAACTATTATCAAAATCTTACTACAGTCTCATGTCACTCTTGCACTTCATGACTAGCTTACATACTAATAATCACTGCTTCCTACATAAATCATCTTAATCTCATGTTTTTGTTGCTAGAAACGCCATAAAAAAATTTCTCTTTTCTAAGAAATTTTCCTATAAATAATAATCACTTCTTCTACAGTAATGCTAATATTTCAATTATTAAATTATCAGATCTATATCTGGTGCTTATACGTCTAGGAGGCATTGCTTATTTTGCTTTAAATTGCGAGTTAGAATATTTTTACTCCAATGAAAGTTGGGTTAAACTAAGGTTACATGCAAAAATCATAAACTAAAGGAACATGGCATTTTTAACTTTCTAACGGGAAAACTTGCGGAAAACCGCCTCTTACTGCAGGTGAGCAGTACTTACATTGGTTTCCTTGAGCTTACAACCAAAATTGACGTCTAGGGCTCGGGAGAAGCTTGAAATCTCTACGAACCGACCGCGCCTACGTGTTCTTCTCGTCGAGACGGACGAAACGCTCCGTCTCCTTGGTTCCCTCTTGGCCAGCGCCCCCTTGGAAGAGGAGAGGAAGAGCTTGGTGCTTGGTGTTGGCGTGCGCACAAGAGAGGGGAAGAAATTTCATGCGTTGCGCGGCTAGGGTGAGGAAGAGAAACCCAAAATTCTAATTTCCTCTCTTTAATCATCTATTTATACTATCTTCATGAAAAAACGTAACCACTCTATAAATTTATTTCTCTCCATCTTTTGTTGTGCTTGATACCCTAGCCCAGCCGGTTCCGTGCGCGCTTGCTCTCTGGTGGTCGCGGGTTCGAACCCCCTGCTGCCCTTTAACGTTTTTCCTTTTTTAAAAATACTAAACGGACTCGGAAAATTCCATAAAAATATTCTAAAAATTCCTAAAAATATCTAGAATATTTCTAAACCATTTTTAAATAATTCTAAGGACTTTAAGAACTAAAAATGGGAATTTTGGGGCGTTACAACAGTTGGCATCAAGTAAATTCTCCCGAGAGGAGTAGGTAAGGACGCGTTCCCCGTCGAGGGAACAGTAGGCGTCGGTTCGACCTAGGACTCCATTTTGGAGACCAAAGTCAGAACCAAGATAGCTAAGGCTGTATAAATCTAATAAATTATTATTATTGTGTTTTGGACTAACCCTAGATGCAAGACCGAAGGAATGTGTGTTTGCAGCTCAAAAAGTCTCAAAGGAGAGAGGCAAGGCTGAGTAGGGCGCCCGGAGTGTCCCGGGCGCCCCAAGGTGCATACAAAACAAGTAAAGAGAAAAAGGGTTCGAATAGCTGCTGGGCCGGGCGCCCCCGTGCTCCCGGGCGCCCCCAGCGTCCCGGGCGCCCCCATGCGTATACCTCGAACCGAAGCCCTCGAAGCCAAGCGGATAAAATTTGACCCGGTCAATCCGGGCGCCCCGAGTCCTCCGGGCACCCCGGTCAAAGCGGATCCAGAGGATCAGACGCGACCGAGACTTTGACGGATCAAAGGCCACGTGGGGGGCGCCCTCGACGTCCCGGGCGCCCCCAGGCCCTATATAAAGGCCCTTCGACCAAGGCTTCAGAACATCAATTCATTCAACGCTTCCACGCTCTTCTGCTCTCGTGCCTTGCTCCGAAAACTGCCCAACTCGAGCCGACGACGTCCCGCTGCTCCGAACAAGTGAACCTACAATCGGACGTCGGTAAAAGAAGAGCATCTTTTTCTTAATTATTAAAGTTTACTGCACTTACTCTGTATTCAATATTTGTAAACTGTCTTTGCGCCAAATATAGAATTGCCCAAAGTAAACGGTCAACGACCGTGGGCCTTGGAGTAGGAGTCAACACAGGCTCCGAACCAAGTAAATCGACTGTGTCTCTGTGTCTTGTTTTTTTAATTTCCGTTGCGTACCTACTCTTACTCAAATCCGAAAGTTTTCCGATATTCACCCCCCCTCTATCGGTTTTCTCGATCCAACACATTTGAACGTACAAGAGATTCGACATTCCTCGGATAAGTGGGATAAGCAAGGGCACACACCAAAGGTATACATATATGATTGGAATTTGTAAAGTAACTTTGTATGAGTTTTCTTTCACATAGATTGCTCGTGGGATCTATTATTTCTGCTGCGATTTTTAAATATTTTTGCATATAGATCCCTACAGTGGTATCAGAGCCACTTGCGAAAGATCGTACAAAGTTTAGAAAAACTTTTATATGTGATATAAAAGTAGGACATAATTTTGTTATGAATTGTATAATGCATGAGCATTTGTCGAGATACAAAAGTTTGTGTTGATCTAACTAAAAGTCCATAGCATCATCATTTGCAATATGAAAGTGTGCTATGGTCCGATTGTATTCAACAAATTTTATAACCTATGGTTTCGACTCATGAGCATTTAAACAATCATAATAAAAATTGATGTCCTAAATATATTGTGTGTGATTGATGACATGATGCATGGTTATAGACTTACACCCAATGTGATTGGATGTATGTGTGTGTGCATGCTGTAATGTAATTCATAATACGGCCTACGTGTCGTGTCTTATCTCTATTTTTCTAGTTGTAAAATAGATTTAAACTCAAACGTAACTCGAGTTTTCCTAATTTGTAATGTACAAAACAAGGGTGGAATGTCCATTGAAGGATGAAGTTACAAGAAGGAAACCGATGACACATGTTGACACATGATGACCGAAGGATACACTTGGAGAAGATGCTATCCCTAGGTTGACAATCGATTTTCTCATTGGCTTGAGAAGATCATAGTATACGGGCCATAACCATGTCACTTTTTACTGCTTATATGTTGATATATGCAATATCTGCATGTGATGCATGATTAGATAAACATTTATCTTAATTAAATTAACTCAATATGCCTACTAAAGTTTGGCACTCATAAACTACCTCGATCATTTGTTGTTGGGTTTGCCATAGCAAAATGACACATTTTATCTTGGTAGAGTGTGAAAGGACAATTGTGATGTCCCGCTATCGAACTTTGGGTGAGACTTAACTAAGTCACCTCGATTGGATTGAGAAACTTAGAGACATATCCCAAAAGTTGAGAAAATTGGGTTAGAGAACAATTATACTAAGTCTTGGGCAATTAGCCAAAGCTAACTCAAGATGATGTGCACCCTAGGCTGTCGGCACGAGGAGGTTGGAGTGTGGAACTTCTTCTTCATCCTCTGAAGACGACTAGTCCCACGTAACTTGGAGGGCCTTCTTCCTCCAATTCTTCTTGTTCTTCTTCAAGTTGGGACACTCGGATTTGTAGTGACCCTTCTTGTTGCCCCCATAATAGGTTACCTCGCTCTTCACCTTCTGACTGGTAGTAGGTTTGGCTGGATCATCCTTTTGTTGAACTGTCTTCTTCTTCTTTCTTTGGCCCTCGATCAGTTTGTAGTAATTCCAGGCCATCCGGACCAACTCCGGATGATCGATTCCATCGTCGTTAGATTTCGAGTCAGAATCTGACTCGAGTATCGGTTGCAACTTCTTTTTCTTCTGCTTCTCAGGGACTTTACTTGCAAAATGAGTTATACCCTTCTTAACCTATGCAGCATTAGTTTGTTCATGCAACTCTAATTCAGAAAATAATTTGTCAAGCTTGATATCAGACAGGTTCCTTGAAACCTATTGGGGTTGCAAGGTTGCAAACATAGTTTCACATCGAAAACACATGGGAAAGATCATAGGCTTATAAGGAAAAAAGAAATCTTCATTGGCATGAGGCCTTTTGAGAGAGCCCAAGAGCAAAACCATGAGGGCTTAGGCCCAAAGCGAACAATATCATACTATCATGGAGATATCTAAATTCCTTTCGGTCCTAAAATTAGTATTAGAGCCAGGTCGCTCTTCACAGGACTAACCGTCGAAAGAAGCATGAGCTAGAGTCATGATCCATATCTAACCATGTGGGTTAAGCCTTGAATAAAGGATGTGTGGGTTCCCGTGTCTTGATCAAGAGGACCAGACACCAGGCAGAGAAGTCCTAGTTGCGGCTAGGCGGTGAAGTCCTTGTAGGTCGAGTGGACCGAGGGGCAGAAAGTCCTGGTGGGTTAGGATCGGACATTAAACGGAAAGGGTTTCGGCTTGAGGGGGGGCTTGTGGTCCTTTGTTTGAGGGGGGGGGGATTGTTGGGGTTGTAAGGTTGTAAACATAGTCCCACATCGAAAACAGATGGGAAAGATCATTTGCTTATAAGAAAAAAATATATCTCCATTGGCATGAGGCCTTTTAGGAGGGCCCAAGAGCAAAACCATGAGGACTTAGGCCCAAAGTGGACAATATCATACTATTGTGAAGATATCTAAATTCCTTTTAGTCCTAACAAAATAGTCCCTTGAACTTAGTTCATTCATTCATTTGAATTATACATGACTTTTATAAGTTGTTCTTCATTCTTTCTCTGAGTTCTCAACTGTGTGGCTTCTTTGCTCACAAGGAGTAGATCTGGAGTTTGAGCTTTCCATTGTCTTGGATTAGCGACCTTCCTAGTTGAAACCAAGGTCATTTCATCCCCTTTCTTGCCAACTGCATGATCACAACACACAAGACTTAACTTGACTCGGCTGACCATATCACAGACAATCTAGGATACTTACACTAAGGTCTTTAGAGGGTTGAGAATAGTTAAATTGACTAAACAAGACTTAGTATATTGAAATCAGGCCATTCAACCAAAAATAACACTAATAATCGTTGGTTTCAACTACAAATCAATTACTGCTTGTGTGAATTGATTGGCACTCTTTGCTAGTCGATTATCGCACTACCCAATCTATTAGCAACAGTGCCTAATCAATTGAGGTTTGTGATTTTCGAAATCGATTTTAGACCAAATTTTAGAAACTCATTAATAATTCTACAATTTTTGAAAAATCATGAAATTTATGTAGGCATTACTTATGTCATATACTATCATGAAAAAAAAGTTTTCTATGAAAATATATATCATTTTCAAAGAATAATATAAAATTGAAAATCATTGAAAACTTCAATGTTTTACTCAACTTTGTATTTAACTAATCAATGGTGATTTTTATCAACAATAGACTTCACTAAAGCTTTCCAAAATTATTTTGAAATGTTTTTTAGAAACAAAATTTCAATCACGATCTTTGGACAAAATGCACATGACTTGCACATTTGCTTTTCTCATGATTGGACTTCACATAATAATTTGTTTTGATCAAACTAAAATTTAAATAGATGCACTAAATCAACATCCTGAGCTTGGTTTATTCTCCTAACAATTCAATATATCCCAATAAACATACATGTCACTTTATGGTTCTTGAGAGATGTATAAAGTTATTTTCCCTAAAATAAGGGATCATGCATCTCTATTTAAGTATTTTAACTTTAATCATCTTACCTAGGATGTTAATTAATGCATTATCCTTAATTACAAGAAATTAAAACAACGTATGATAATGATTATGTCATATATCAGATGAATATTTTTCAAAAGAAAAACTATCATAGCTTAATGATGTGTATGATATGATATGTAGCATTTTTTATAACAATATAAATGCAAAAAAGGAAATCATGGCATATGATAAAATACATAAAACATGACAATTATAGTACAAAGAAAATACCTAGATTTCTATCTAAGTTTCATCCTTAACTATTATTCCAAAATAAGCATAAGTTGCTCCCATCTCCTTAGAATGTGCCAAAATCTCAATTTGACACATTTGTAAACTCTTCAAGTGTAAACATCAACTTTTCATTTTCAAGGTGACGTAATCCTTTGAAAATGCTCTAAAGTACTAACTTCATCATGGTTGGGTTAACTAACATTCCAATTAAAGTTGGCACACTTTAAACCTATTTAGTATGTAGTGTAACGCCCCAAAATTTCCCATATGAGATATTATGAAATAGATGAATTCATGAATAGGAAATATTATGAAATTCATGATATATTATCATGAAATATTATGAAATATTATGAATTCATAAATATGAAATATTATGGAATTCATGAAATAGTATCATGAAATATTATGAAATATTATGAATTCATAAATATGAAATATTATGGAATTCATGAAATAGTATCATGAAATATTATGAAATATATGAATTCATAAATATGAAATATTATCATGAAATATTATGAATTCATAAATATGAAATATTATGGAATTCATGAAATAGTATCATGAAATATTATGAAATATTATGAATTCATAAATATGAAATATTATGAAATTCATGATATATTATCATAGAATATTATGAAATATATGAATTCATAAATATGAAATATTATCATGAAATATTATGAAAATATCGTGAAATCATGGAATATAATTAATATTATGAAATTTCATGATGGGCTTGGCTTAATGGGCTTTGATATGGATTAGTGCAAAATGTGATAAAAAGGAGGAAGCAAGGATTAAACCTTGAACCTCCTAGTTGCACTCAGCATGTTATAACCAATGAACCAAGCAATGTTTCTTGTAGAGGGAATAAGAAACATGCTTGTTAAAAACTAGGGAGGTGAAGAGACATGTCTTTTCATGAGAAAAGTATAAATAAGGGAAGTTGGAATAACTTCCTCTTTCTCTTCTTCTTCCTCCCCTCATCACCGAAATTCTCTTCTTCTCCCTCTCCATTTTCGAAAAGTAAACCCTAGGGTTTTAACCCTAGGGAATTGGAAGGAAGAAGAACCCTTTAAGGTTCTTACCTTCTACTAGGGCCAAGATTGCTAAGAGAAGGCAAACAAGGGAAACACTCACCTTCCTTCAACCAAGGGCATCTTAAGAGGTTAGAGAAGGAGAAAATCAAGCGAAAGGATGTAAGTATCCCCTCGCCTGCAGTGTAATAGTTATAGTATGTTTTCTCCTTGATTGTTTTAGGAAATGGGGACTTTTTCCCCTTTGTATGTTTCGGCCACCCCCCTTAGGGGAAGGCCTTGGTTCTTTCCTTGATACATGAGAAGACTTTTGAGACTTAGAGTATGTATGTGTGATAATTTTCTTCATGATGGCATGAACAAAAGGAAGAAAAAAACTAGGGTTTCACCCTTGGAAGGTTTCGGCCACCCCCTTGAGGAAAGGCCTTGGTTCCTTTTTGGTTACATGAGTAGACTTTTGGAACTTAGGATATATGTATATGTGGTTTATGCAAATTGTTGTGAACAAAACCTAGGGTTACACCCTTGTGAAGGTTTCGGCCAACACCCAAAAAGGGTACCTTGGTTACCCCTTGATACATGAGTAGACCTTTTGAACTTAAGGTATATGTATATGTGTTTTTCTTCATGGTGTTATGAACAAAATTGTAGGGTTTTGTTCTTGAAGGAGTTTCGGCCACCCCCCTTGGGGAAGGCTTTTGGTTCCTTTTTGTTACATAAGTAAACCCCTTAGCACTTAGAGTATATGTGTATATGCATCCTTCAATGTGTTGTAAAGAAAACATAGGGTTTAGAACTTGGATGGGTTTCGGCCAAGGCCTAGAAAAAAGGGGTTAGTGAGGGTTGAATTATCCTAAAATATATCCATGTTTAATGTATTGTAAGATAGTGTATACAAGGTGTTTGTATGAATGTATGTGAGAATATTTAGTTCAAACCCTAATTTTCCCTATGCTTAAGTTTCGGCCAACCCTAGAAGGACTAAGGTTTAGGGTTGTATAATTATCTCATGATATGCTTTATGTTTAATAAGTTGCATGAATAATATGTGAAGGCTAAACTACCCTACGGGACATGATTATGTTTAGCAAAATAATATGTATGTGCATGTATGAAATATGATGTATGTATGAACATGTATGGAATATGATATATGTATGAACAAGTATGAAATATGATGTATGTATAAACATGTATGAAATATGATGCATGTATGAACAAGTATGAAATATGATGTATGTATGAACATGTGTGAAATATGATGTATGTATGGACATGCATGAAATATGATGTATGTATGAGCATGCCTTATAGCCCATGGGGCACACTTATGAAATTGCATGTGATATGTTAAAATGCTTGAAGGGATACTCAAATAAGTATGGGATCAAGAGCACCCCTTATGTTGTGTGGTGTGTCCCTACGGGATCATGAGCACCCTTGAAGAGTGGTGTGTCCCATAAGAGTGAATATGGAGTATTCCTTAGCATATATGTAACAGCATGATAAGTATTTTACTTTTTAGTTGTGTACCCGACTTGTAAGGGGGTCGTTAAATAAATCCGGGGTGCATGTTAACGTGGCTCCGGTAGGACGGAAAGGTCCTGCTCTAATGACTTGGTGGCTCGCTACCCCAATTCATTAGGGAACGCGCAATAGTTTCCGCGTGATAGTTGGTACACAACAGGGCCCAATATGATATGGATGTATTTTTAAGTAATACCATTATGGAATTGTTTTGAAAACATTCATTGAAAATATTTGTTATATGTGAAGAGTATGCTTATAGTACTTGATACTGCATGCTTAGAAACTTAGATGTTTGATATGCTTTGATGAACTTATACTTATGATTAATTATGTGTACATGTTATATTCTTTCGCACGGATTTTGCGAGTAGGACAGGATCCTTACTAAGCATTGTGCTTACTAGTTTATGTGTTGTCTTATGCTGCAGATAACACTTAAATGGAAGGAAGAGGCAGGAGGCTGAAGATGTGTGGGGTGGTGGCTCGGGAAGAAAGATTTCTATATCTACATATTTATGCTTATGTTATGCTCCTTGACAATGAATGATAGTGATTAGGATTGATATTGCATGATAATAGTTACACTTGGAATTTTCATATACTTGATTTATTGGATTATATTATGGTGTGAAATAATATGTGAACCTATCATGTTATATAATGTCACTTAATAATTTTTGCAAGCATGCTTAGTACCTAGTTCTCTTAAGCCCTTGCATTGTTGTTTTAATGTCATGCTAGGAGATAGAAATAGAAAAAAAAAATATTACTATATGATTGAATGTACGTAACCCCGCCTTGAGGGTAGATATAAGGGCGGGCGTTACATGTAGAGCACACACTCTTAAAAACTTAAAACCTATTAGTATTCCTTGAGTGAACTAGGTACTCATTAGGGATAACATCACTTGATACTTTCCTAATGACTTCCCTAGACTTCTTAGAATCCTTAGTCACAATAGTCTCCTCAAAACAATTTGAGGGATAACCTCCGTTGTAACCCTGACTCTTAGACTTAGAATTAGTTTCATAGTTATATGGAACTCTATAGTATGAGGATACATTATCTTTGGACTTAGGTTTGTGCCTCAAACTTTTCTTTGCCTTAGAAGATTCTTGTTTATCTAAGCCTAGATTTTTCTTCTTTGACCTTTTGATATTATTTGTCATTTTCTCTAGGATATTTTCTAATTTATCAAGTCTTGATCTCAAAACTTAATTCTCGATCTACATATCCTAGAATTTTGATTTTCCATTATTGTTGTGGACATTTTTATTTTAAGCATATATCTAGTTTACATAGAGTTCTTGCCTAAATCATTTTCTACGTTCTTTAGGTAAGGTTGTTCTAGCATAATATGACTTGTAATTTTCCTTAAAATTGTCATGCCTTTTATTTTCATGATAACAAGTACTAAAATAATAAAATTTATTTCTAGGATGCTTGTTTTCATGTATAAAGAAATACTATTAACTAATAGTACTTTGATATGCTCTTGGAAGCTTCCCCTTGATTTGAGCTTCTTCCTTTGTTCTTAGTCGAAATCCTCTCCCTTGGAGCAGTTTGCACTAACGGTCAATCTTAGGATTTAATAAATGGTAAATAGGTTAAAGTTAGGTTTATGGTTATTAACCTTTTTACCGAGTGTGCAGGATTGAAAAAATTAGAACCTTACACTAGGCTGAAGTCCAGAGTGGTAGAATCCTAGAAAAAAGTCAAATGTGATGGTGTCTTGGCAAAAGTCTAGTTGGGTCTGAGGGGTTGACTACAGGCTGAAGCCCAGGGTAGAGTCCTGGCAAAGTCCAAGGTGGTGGAGTCTTGGCAAAAGTCCAGTTAGGTTCGCGGGACTAACAACTGGTCGAAGTCCATGTTGGTGGAGACTTGACAAAAATCCTAGTGGGTTTAGGAGCTGAGTAAATCTGCACAAGGTAAGTGATGTAAGTCACTGAAGGAGTGAATTTCGGTGAGAACGAGTCCCACTTTAGGCATAGTCCAACTTAGAACCATTTCAAATCTCTATGTTGAGACCTTTAACTAGATCCTGGTCTTGGGAAGACAAGGTCTATTTAATATTCATGCTTATTTAGTCCATATTGTAGTTATGCTAACCTTGTTTTATAGAGTATTTATTGTTTTGAACTAATGTGATTTTATAGGGTTTAAACTGCAAAAGTTGCCACGGATGAACAATGCCTCAGGTGCCTCAATTTGGACTGGAGGCATCTCAGGTGGTTGAGGGCGCCCCTACGTAGTCTCTGCTAAAGATGATATTTCAACGAACTGATGCGCCTCAAGTTGGATCCAAGGCGCCTCAGTTAAGAACCGAGGCACCTCGAAGGGGATCCAAGGTGCCTGCTAGAGAATCAGAAGCAAGATCGAAGGCTTCGGATTGAGGATAAAACTTCCTTGATTTGAGGTGCCTCAGTTGGGAAAAGAGGCATCTCAGATGTCCTTTATAAGGACTTGTTGCCAAAGAGTTGAGATACAAAAATTTCCTTAATCTTCGACTTCAAGCTTTCGCGTTCATTCTGCATCCACTTCATCCTGCTGCGACCCTGCTTCGATACGACTATGCCTGATTGCTGCCAGAAGATCAACGTTAACACATGAGCCGATCGAATTTCTTAACTTGTGTTGGGCAACACTTTTAAAGTTATTTACTTGTACTTAATTCATATCAAGTAGGAAGTGTAGGGTTATTACACTTCCTACGCACCTCTTGTACTCGATCACTCTACCAGGAGTTTACCGATAGAGGGTATTAGTGGATTTCCCATTAGAAAGGTCCAAAGGTCCTGGGCCTTCCAGTAGAAGTTGTCGAATGCTCCGAAGCAAGTAAAACTGACTTGTATTTGCGTGATTGCTTTTTGATTATTTTTCGCTGCACTCGCTCTCACTTTTTTATAACTTTGAAAAAGCAACATTTGGTTTTAAAAAGTCACATGATTCAACCCCCTCCTCACGTGCAACGGTCCTACAAGTGGTATCAAAGCCTTGTTTGCTCTAAGTCGGTGCAACAACAGTAAGAGCCGAGGGTTGAATTCGTTTTAATCGATTTTTGTTTTTTCATGCACAATCTATGTTTGGGTTAAATACCTTCTCTTAAATAATTTTTTTCCTCGTCCGATCAGATTTACTAGAAGTTGCTGCAACACCACTCGAGTCGACTTCTTTTATTTACCTCCTCCTACACTACTAATCTATGACCTAGTCTATTGGTGCTTGGAGCACCAGATAATCAAACCTGGTTTTGATGTTAGTTAAGGATCAAAGTTAGGGTTAGTGGTGATCTAATGTGTTATACTGAGTGTGCAGGAATGTCCTAGTGTAACTAGGCACAAAGTCTTAATTTGTAGGGTTGAGCACGAAGACCTGACCGAGGGTTGGGCATGAAGACCTCGTTTGAAAGATTGGGCACGAAGACTTGACCAAGGGTTGGGCACCAAACTCTTGATCCGGAAGATTAGGTAGGAGTCTTAACCGAGCGAGGTCAATGGATAGAAGTAGGGATAGGTCATGATACGGACGTCTCGAGATCCAGAGTCTTTGGAGGCCGAGCAAAAGTCCAACTAGAGGTGCCGGCTGACAACAAGAAACTTCTCTAGAGTGGAGTAGGTGAGGACACGTTTATTAGAAGAGGGAACAGTAGGCCTCTGTCCGACCTAGCATTTCTGTTGAAACTTGAAAGTTAGGATCAGACAGCACCGACTGTCTTGTATGCATTTTCTTTACATATTATTATTAGACTAACCCTATGTTGTAGCTAAGTGAAATGGAGACCCGCGGTAACTCAGGCGCCTGAGAGGACTCGGGCGTTCGAGAACACAGGCGCTCGAGAGGTCTCGGCCACCCGTGTACCCATGACTTAGCTTGGACGTGGTTCAGTTAGCATATGCTGGTTAGTGCCTCCACATCAGCAAGACAGATGCCCGAGAGGCTGTCAGGCGCCTGAGTTGGGAAATTGCTTGGACCAAGATATGGACGAAGATGCAGCTGGAACGCGGCAACATGGGCTCCCCTATAGGCACTCAGGAACTCGTATGACCCTATATAAGGAGTTTTCGATCGAAGATTCCAGACATCAATCCTACATCACTTGTGCTCTCGTGTGCTGCGCCAAAATGATCCAGAGACGACGAAATGATGCTTCGACAACAATGTGCATGTATTTCATTTCGATTAAAGTTATTTGTGTTCCTTTCTTACTTGTACTTAAACTTTGCATATTTGTACTCATTTTGTGACTTATATAATATCCCAAAGTAAACAGTCAAGGACTGTGAGCCTTGGAGTAGGAGTCATCACAGACTCCGAACCATATTAAAATAAACAGTGTTAGCGATTGCTTTCTTATGTTCTCCTTTCCACTGCGTAACATGTCGTAATTCGAATAATTTTTCAAACGCAATATTTACCCCCACCCCCTCTCTGTCACTTTCTACGATCCTACAATTGGTATCAAAGTGGGGTCGCTCTGAATTGGTGAAACTACCATTCAAGAATTTCTTTCATTTTCAAATTTTTTACTTTATCTTTCATTTTCAATTTTGAATTCTTATCTTTTCACCTTAAGTTAGAATTGATATAACTATCCTTTTCTAAAAATTTATCATAAATTTTTTAAATATTTTAATATTATTTTTTCTCTAAATTTGTGTAACAGCAAGACGAGCAAATTCTTTTTCATCTTCTCCAGCACTACTAATCCAAGACCTAGTCTTGGTACATTCTTTTTGTATATTCGTGTGTAGGATTTGACAAATGGCCCAACAAGAAGGCTACAGTATAGTCCGCCCGCCTATTTTCTTTAGCAAGGACTTTGACTATTGGAAAAGTCTGATAGAAATTCACCTAAAGACCCAAGTTCAAATATGGGTGATCATCCAAACGGGTTTCACACTACATCTCAATCTAAATGGAGAACCATTAGGATGCGAACTCTGGGATGCAACCCTAATGAAATGGATTGAGGCTGATGCCAAAGCTACCCAAATACTATAATGTGCCCTAACTAAAGAGGAGCAGAGCTAGGTTGGACCATTCAAAAAAGACCTTTGGGAGAAACTGATCAAACTACACAAAGGGACCTCTAAAACAAAGGCAAATAAACGTGATTTGTATTTTAATAAACTTTATAATATCAAAATATAGGAAGGAGAATTAACAAGTCAACTTTACGTCAGAATTTAAGACATCCTTAATAGACTACATGCAATCAAATAACAAGTCGAAAACTGTGACATAATCAAGTACACTTTGAAAGCATTCCTAAGAAATACTCTATGGGCATCTATGGTAGATGCATACAAAGTTTCAAAAGATCTTTCATTGGTTAAATTAGATGAATTATTTTCCAAATTTAAACTTCATAAATAGACTAATACTTCTTTGCCCAAGAAAGATCTTGAGCTACATGCTGGAAGACTTACAAACAATAAGCCAAAACCCAAGTATCAAATTGAATCTGAATCTAAAGATGAATCAGATTCAAATGATGACAAAGAGATCATCTCCAAAGTAGTCAACTTGGATCCGAAAATGATAAAGAAAAAGAGAATGATCCAATCAGAGTGTCCAAACACAAAAGAAACCAAGAAACAAAGAAAAAGGAAGGCCCTGAAAGCAACATGGTCTGAGTTATCGAAAGAGTCAGACAAAGAAGAACAAACTTAACCAGGCTTTCTGGCACTACCGGTACAAGCATACATTGCCGAGAACAAATCCAACATCGAGTTCGAGAATGAATACGACACCGATTTTGAAAATGATCCAACACCAAGTCCGAGACTGAGTCAAAAGTCGTGTCGGGAAGAAGCCACAGATCAATATCCATCTCCAAAAAGGAGAAAATCACTATGCGTGGTTATTTTGAAAATGAACTTTGCGATCTTATCAGCTACCTATATGCAAGTTGGCTAAGTCCAACGATCAGATTAAGTCCCTCCAAAAGGAGGTCAATGATCTTAAGGAGGAGGCTAACTCGAGTTCCTTGACTGAGACAATTTAGGGTGGAACCTCAACTCAAGTTCAACAACTTGAGGAAGTGAATTCCCCTCTGAATACTCAAGTTAAGGAACTCAGAGTAACCTTAGAATGGTTTACATTGAGTTCCAAGAATCTCGATATGATTCTTGGAAAACAAAAAGTCATTCTTAACCGATTCGGACTTGGATTTAAAACTAACTCACGATATAGATCATACTATTCAATTGTGAACTGTACTAGTACCCAAGTCTAGGCATGGATCCCCAAATTAAACTTGACAAATCAAGCATGGCCAAACTACTATTGGATCCCTAAGGATCAAAGTCATTACCTTGATAGACCATATCGAGACTTTAATCCAGGAGGAGCCAATATAAAGACAATTTATATTATTAGATGAACCTTTGTATGCCTGTTAAATTGTTTGATTTCTTGCTTGTTTTTTTATCTTTTCAAATTGCCATGCTTAGGACATGAAACGGTTAGGTAAGGACTTGACTTGATTGAAACTTACACAACCTAGTATTAGGATGGGGCGAGCAGAAACTACGTTAGGAAAGCCTATCTAAGGAGTCAGGTAGGGTAAAGAGTACCCTATTTGAGCTTCTTAGCCAGGTAGAACTAACCGAAGCTACCTCACTACATCATAAACTGGTTAGACCAAAGTTTCTCAAAGAGTAAATTAAAAATATAATTTTTTAAAAAAGGTTTCGTCTAGGAAAGGGTCGTTATTCCGATACTTAAGAAGGCCCCTAAACCTCGTCAAGATTTGGAAACCAATTATTGAAATATATTTTTAAATTAAACTTGAATGTAATTTAAGGTTCAATCAAATCATAGATTTCACATAAATTTAAAAGATAAAATTTAACACATCTCACAAAATTGATAAAATTTTCCTATTTTATCGCTTAAAATTGGGCGAGAAGTTTAGGACCTAAAAGGATTAGTCCAACACAACCAATATAACAGACGTAATTAATTTCACATTTAATTTATTAACCTAATTTAAAATTTTACCAGTATTAAAATTCAAACTTAACTTAATTTTTCAAAATCAAAATTTAATTTTCAAAATTCAAACTTAATTAATTTCATAAATTTAAACTCAAACTATTTTAATACCAAACCTAATTTTTTTTTAAAATCAACTAAATTTGAAAGTCAAAGTAATTTTTCAAAATCAAATTTAACTTATGTTAAATATTTTTTAAAATTGAAACTTAAACTCAAACTCAAATGAATCAAAACTTAATTTTCAAATTTCAAATTCAAATTAATTTTTTAAATTTCTAAATCAACTTAACATTTCAAATTTCAAACTCAATTTAATTTTTTAATTTCAAATTTCAAACTTGAACTCTTCAAATTTTAAATTTCAAATTTCAAACTTAACATTTCAACTTTAACATAAATTTTCAAGTTTAACTTATTTTTCTCCAAAACATAACATAATTTAAATCTCAAGCTTAATTTAATTTTGTTTAATACCTAATTTCAAAGTTAATTTTTTAATTTTCAAATTTAACCATTCAAATTTCAAACTTAAAGTTTTCAAATTTCAAACTTAATTTAATATTTCAAATATAATCTCTATTTCTAACAATTTAATTCTTAAATTACTTTAGTTGTTCATTTATATTAAATGTTACTAAATTGTTTTGAAATGAGCCTAAAGTTTGTTTATGAAATTTATTTTAAAAGAATATTATTTGTCCGTATAATTTTTTTTACTATCATTGTGTTGGATCGAGAAAACGATAGAGGGGGGGGGGGTGAATATCGTTAAAACTTTTTGGATAAATTAAAAAGCAAATACGCAGCGGAAATAATTGAATGCACGAAAGAACACAAGTAGATTTTTACTTGGTTCGGAGTCGCGGTCGGCTCCTACTCCAAGGCCCACGGTCCTTGACTGTTTACTTTGTGCAATACTATAATCGCGCAAAAAGGTTTACAAGTTGAGTACAGAAATATTGCAGGAAATGAAACTAGTTACACTTTTCGTTACCGACGCCCGATGTGGATCGTATTTCGGAGCAGAGGGTCGTCGTCGGCGCTGGAATCTCGAAGTCGGAGTTTGCCGGGGCGTAGCGCTTGAACGAAAAGTTTTGGAGCGTTGAGAAATTGTGTTGTTGAAGCCTTGGGGTCGAGTCCCTTTTATAGTGCTCTAACGGGCGCCTAATGGGTTAGGGGTGCCTGACACGTGCCCTTCGATCCGGGAATCCTTATCCGCGGGCTCGGTCAGCGCTTATCCTCCCCACATGGGTGCCTGAGCTGATGGGGGCGCCTGTGACCTCATGGGCACCTGATCCGCCTTGGTTCAGTGGCTTCGCAACTATGTTTTGGGTTTTGCCTTCACTCTTGGGCGCCCATATCCTTACGGGTGCCTGACTCCATTCGGGCGCCTTGGCCCAGTGAAGCACCTTCACTTGCAGACAATCAGTCCTTCGACCCTGCAACTAAGGTTAGTCCCAAAAGCATAATAAGCAATAGTTACAGTCGTAGCTGTCTTGGTTCTGACTTCGGGTCTCCCAAATGGAACCCTAGGTCGAACCGACACCTACTGTTCCCTCGACCGGGAATGAGTCCTCACCTATTCCTCTGAGGAGAGTTCACCTTTTGCCAACCGGCTCCTCTGGTTGGACTTTTGCCTAATCCACCTGACCAGGTCTTCGTGCCTAACTTCTGGTCAGGTCTTCGGTGCCCAACCCCTTGCCAGGTGATAACCGTTTTTAGTCGTGTTACTGTATCAAATACAATTAAAGTATCGAACTCCTCTAAACTAATGTAGCATAGAGTAACTCAAGTCGTCTCTATCAAGGAATTTAATGATAGGTTAATAAATCTTAGGATCGTATGTTATTGCTTTTGGGTTTTGGATATTAAACTGGGGTTTGGATTTGAACGCTAAGACTACGAAAAGAAATAGCAAAGCAAGTATGAAATCTAATACTCATTAATGAAAGACAATGTAGGTAAGGAAATCTAATTTATCCTAACTACAATTGCAAAAAAGAAAAGGGCAACGTGAAATAAAGCATCAACAAAATTAAACATGGAGCAAAACCTATAGCATTAAAGAAATCTAATCTAACCTAACCTATTGCATCCAAATCAAGTACGATAACTTAAGGAAAACATGAAGCATTTAATTAACAAAGCATTCAATTAACAAAATGGTTTGGGAATTTCATTAAACACGTAATGAGCATCAAGAAAAATTACCCAAGTACATGCAAATTGAAACATCAGGGGATCCATCAAATATAATCATTCACCAATTAACTCAAAACAATTCAAATATCAACACAATAATCAAATCTTGGCTGTGAAGAGGAAGTGGCTGCTCAATCTGATGAAGAAGTGGCTGTGAAGAACTGCTGTTACCCATTGTGATGAAGGGGCTGATGTGAATAGCTACTGCCGAGATTGGATGAATTGGAGAAGTGGCTGCTTCCGCCGGTTGTGAAGAAGAGGAAAGAAGTGGAAGGGAAGATGGAGAAGTTGATGGAGTGGAGAGGAAGAGAGGGAATGGCCTAGGGTTTTGAGGTGAAGAAGAGAGAAGAATTGGAAGAGGAAGAGGAGGTGTGTGGAGGAGATGAATCGCGGGCTAGGGTTCGCGGATTGGTCCAGCTTGATTGCGTGATGGGGAGTTGGCCTGCGGTGGAGAAGAGATGAGGAAGAAGAAATGGTCCGACCGGCAGCGGTGAAGGCGGAGAGGAAGCCGCCGGCCGAATGGGACTGTGAGGAGGTGGAGAAGAGAGTCGAAGAAGGTGGAGCGGAGATGTGAAGAGGGAAGAAGATGGTGTCCGGATCGAATGGCTTCCCCTCTTCTCTTCCATTTTAGCCTTCGGTTTGGCCCATTCTGCTCAGCCCAGCCTAGGGTTCAGCCTAGCAACCTTTTCAGCCCCATTTCAGCCCAAGCCCAGCCAGTTCACAGCCCAGCCCAACTTTTCAGCCCACTCTTTGAATCTAATTTGAATTGGATGAACCCCTTGATCTCGATCAATGGCCAGATTTATCTCAGATCTGGATGGAAGGTTGGATGTCTTAATCTGAGTGAAGGAATAAGATCTCACCAGATCTATATCAACGTTCCACATTAATATAACTCGGTCTTCTTCATTTGAATTCCAAATCAAGTCAAATTTGCTCCAACTCACTCCTAATCATTGGCCCAGCCTTGATACAAGGTTCATCTTTAATTCCCTACAAAAATCATGAAATAATGCCAAAATTTAGAGGAAATTAGAATGAGCTCCAAAAAATAGATCCTAATCGTAAAATGTGATATAAACATGATTTAAGCGTACGAGAGGGTAGAAAATGCTAAGTAAATGTGCAAATAAAATGACATAAAATGCTAGTTATCACACCCCCACACTTAATTCTTGCATGTCTCGAGTAAGCAAACAAAACTAAAAGAAAACAAAATATCTCCCAAACATTACATCCCCTATCGTTACTTGAAAAATAATAAAAGAAGATTACTTAGGATCATCAAGTCTCAAGAATCAATGTATTTATGGTTCCAAATCTCACATAAGTCAAAAGCATGGTAATTTCAATCAACTTGAATAAACTAAGCATGACAAAAAACCGCACAAGATAGATATATGCATTGATGCTCACAGAAATAACAAATATGAAAGTGGAGTTCTCTCAAAGCATGCGTGACATTGCACTACCATATGCTTGCTTATTTTCTCCTTCTCCACTACTATAGTATAAGTACACAAATCAAGAGGACTTTTCAATGACTAATGATGAAACCAAGTGCTAACAAAAGAAAGAAGGGTAGATAACAAAGGAGATCACAGAGAATATGAGAGCATTAGGGTAATCAACATGATGTATACAATCAAACAATATGTTAAAATAAAAACTCAACCAAACATCCAACACTCAAATTCTCCTTGCACTATCTCAATGCAATACACAACAATCACTTACAATATCTCTAAGAATGCATGTATGTATTAACAACTTAACTCTTAAGTTTCTCTCAATAATAATATCAAATGAGTATGCATCAAGAAAATATTCCTTCTTGTTCGTAACTAATAATATCCCAAATGCTTGAGAATTTTTTTTTTCTCTTTCATTTTTCATTCTTTTCTCTTTTTTTTCACTTCTTTTTTTCACTTTTTTTTCTTTTCATTTCTCTCTTTTTTTTTCACAGAGAGATTTTTTTCATCTTTATTTTTTTTCTTTTCTTTTCTTTTTTTTAAGTACATAGGGAGATTTTTTTTCCAACAAACATTCATCCATACATACTTGTCTTCCCCCACACTTAAAACTTGCCTCAGACAATGTAACAAAGCATGATAACATCTAAAACTCACAATAATAGAGGCAATAATAGACAAATAAAAATATAACTCATCATGCAATCACCCCATGCTCTCATGCTCAAGGGAAAGAATAAGCTAATAAAGATATGACAGTGAGAATACAATAACAATGAGATGATTTGACAAAGGAAAGACAATGAAACATGAAAGCAATAAGTGAAATGCTCACTAGTAATAATAGCAAAGTAGAGGGAAAACTAAGAGATCAACAAGAAAGTTTGCCTCCATCATATTCATGTAAGCTTATGCTAATGTAATTTCAAAAAGAATCAAAGCAAGTTCTAGAGTGTCAAGTATCACAAATGCTATTACACATAAGAGGATTAAGGATAAGCATGGGAATATCCTCACTAGGTGAACAATAAAATGTCATGCTTAATTTAACAAGATAGAGTCCATCACCACAACAAATGACTAAATGCAATTAATGTCCCCAAGGATACCAAGGAAATCAAAACTCAATAGTCAGACTTAACCATCTTTTATGATTCTCAAAGCATAATAAAGGAACATGTAGGAAGATACAACTGGAAATCAAGTAAGGTATATTCAAGACCAAACAAAATGCAGAATAAGGAAGTAAAGCATGAATGCAAAGTATGAAAGCAAACAAACATGCAAGTATAAACATAAAGGAAAATAAGAAAAGAAAAGAAAAGGAACCAACTCCCCTTTATTCTTGGCGGTTGGAGTCGGTTAAGGAGTAACATCCATCCCGGTAGTGGTGGAGTTTGGGTAGTTGAGAGAGCATTCCTCAAGTGATCACTGTCATAGTGCACTGCTCCCCCACACTTCGACTTTACATAAGTGTGTTCCGGTGGCCGAAGGCGATTTAGGTTCAGAATCCATTCTTGGGGTAAATGATTAAAAGTCAAGGTGAACTCAACCCCTCCCACTGCATGCTCTTTAGAAGTCCTTCCGGGAGGTTGTAGGCTATTAAGTTTCAGTACCCATTCTAGAAGCCTATGAGATCGTGCAAAACCATGTAGAGAAAATACCTCCCGCACGCATGCAGGGTAAGAAAAGAGTGAAATATAAACAAACTCTACACAAAATGAATCAAGATATGCATCACATCCAATAAAACTATTTTGGGTACCTCTATGAATTTTTCAAAAATAGTCTCTACATAGGATTTATCAAGATATGAATCACAGTCAATAAAATCAATACCAGGTACCTCTAGGGATTTTTAAACAGAAATAGGAGGAATACTTACTTTATCATGCTGAAGAATACCTGGAGGTTCTACAAGAGTAGATGTAACTATAGCCTCCTCCTGGTCATGTACAAGCTCCACTTCTATCTCAAGTTCTGGTGGGCATTCAACTAAGGAAGGTGATTCTTGGGTTCTTGCTTCCACCATACAAGTCCCTACACTTTCATGTCTATCCTCTCAATCTTCTAATATATCAATCAACGTTGGTGGTCCCTGGGGCTCAGTGCAATCCCGTAGACCTGTAGAATCATTTCCAACACATGCTTCAACAACAATATCTGCAACAACCATATTAGAAAAGTTAGGACCTACATCAACTATGTTATCATAAAATAAAAGACTAGAAGGATTACAAAATAAAAAACTAGAAGGGTCATGTAGAGCTTCAGAATCAAATTCAAGGCTGTCACAAGCTTTACTATCAATCTCCTCCACTACCTCTATAGATAATGACTGCCCAGTAGGTATGGGTGGTCCCTAGGGCTCAGTGCAATCCCCTACACTCTCAAACCTATACTCTGAAGGCCTCTCAATCAATATAGGTGATCCCTGAGGCTTAGTGCAATCCCCTACACCTATAGAGTCATCTACAACCGGAAATGGATCAGATTCAACTTCCAACTCAGCTGTCTCTGTAGCTAATACCTCATCTACCTCATCTGAACTAGAATATCCTCTCTGAACATCAATCATGGTCCCTGCAGTCTGCATCTGACTAATGGTGGAGGATATCTGTCCAATTGGTTACTCTATGTTCTGACTGGAAACATCAGTCCTACTCTGAAACTGTCCATAGTCTTCCTGATGCTGCTGAAATGGAGCGTTACATTACTAGAAATCCTTCTCAAATTGCTGCTGAAGCTGAGCTCTAAGCTGAGTGCTGAACTGTTGAAATTGAGTGTTAAGCTGAGCACTATATTGCTGAAAATTCCTCTCATTTTGTTGAAGAAATTGAGTGACAAAGGGCTCCAAAGTGAGTGGAAACTCCTGTTGGTCTTGAAATGTAGCATAAGGTTGCTGACAACCATGAGTAGGCTGTGAATTCTGAAAATCAAATAGTTGAGGCTGATCAAATGAATAATTGGGCTGCTGATGTTGTTGAAAATCAGTTTGCCAACTTGGTGGAGGTTGCTGAAAATTGTGACTCTGAAATAGCTGATCTGCTTGCTGAAAGTGTTGGTTGAAAGGTTGAAAATTCTGGGGCGGTGAAGATGGAAAATCTTGCTGAAAATTCTGGAATGGTGGCTGATAAATTTGCTGTGAATGTGGCCATCCTTGTTGATCATAATTAAATGGTTGTTGGAAATCTTGGAAATTCTGATGAAACTGCTGTGGTGGCTGATTAAAATGTTGGCTTTGGTAAAAATCTGAATAGGGCTGCTGAAATGGTTGACACGACTGCTGGTAAGTGGATGAATAAGTGTTTTTCCTTTGTTGGCACTCCTTCAGCTTAAACAAACCTTTTAACTCCATCAAAAATTGGATCTCTAATTGTTCATTCGAAGACATTTTGAACCTGCAGTCCTGTCACAAAACAAACAAAATGGCAGCAACCGTATACAAAAGATAAAGCAAATAAGAATAGAATCAAAGGGTATAATCATTAAACACCACTACGATTCCCCGACAATGGCGCCAAATTTGATAACCGTTTTTAGTCGTGTTATGGTTTCAAATACAATTAAAGTATCGAACTCCTCTAAACTAATGTAGCATAGAGTAACTCGAGTCGTCACTCTCAAGGAATGTAATGATAGGTTAATAAATCTTAGGATCGTATGTTATTGCTTTTGGGTTTTGGATATTAAACTGGGGATTGGATTTGAACGCTAAGACTACAAAAAGAAATAGCAAAGCAAGTATGAAATCTAATACTCATTAATGAAAGACAATGTAGGTAAGGAAATCTAATTTATCCTAACTATAATTGCAGAAAACAAAAGGGCAACTTGAAATAAAGCATCAACAAAATTAAACATGGAGCAAAACCTACAGCATTAAAGAAATCTAATCTAACATAACCTATTGCATCCAAATCAAGTACGATAACATAAGGAAAACATGAAGCATTTAATTAACAAAGCATTCAATTAACAAAATGGTTTGGGAATTTCATTAAACATGTAATGCGCATCAAGAAAAATTACCCAAGTACATGCAAATTGAAACATCAGGGGATCAATCAAATACAATCATTCACCAATTAACTCAAAACAACTCAAATATCAACACAATAATCAAATCTTGGCTGTGAAGAGGAAGTGGCTGCTCAATCTGATGAAGAAGTGGTTGTGAAGAACTGCTGCTACCCGCTGTGATGAAGGGGCTGGTGTGAATAGCTACTGCCGAGATTGGATGAATTGGAGAAGTGGCTACTTCCGCCGGTTGTGACGAAGAGCAAAGAAGTGGAAGGGAAGATGGAGAAGTTGATGGAGTGGAGAGGAAGAGAGGGAATGGCCTAGGGTTTTGAGGTGAAGAAGAGAGAAGAATTGGAAGAGGAAGAGGAGGTGTGTGGAGGAGATGAATCGCCGGCTAGGGTTCGTGGATTGGTCCAGCTTGATTGTGTGATGGGGAGTTGGCCTGCGGTGGAGAAGAGATGAGGAAGAAGAAATGGTCCGGCCGGCAGCGGTGAAGGCGGAGAGGAAGCCGCCGGCCGAAGGGGACTGTGAGGAGGTGGAGAAGAGAGACGAAGAAGGTGGAGCGGAGATGTGAAGAGGGAAGAAGATGGTGTCCGGATCAAATGGCTTCCCCTCTTCTCTTCCGTTTTAGCCTTCAGTTCAGCCCATTCTGCTCAGCCCAGCCCAGGGTTCAGCCTAGCAACCTTTTCAGCCCCATTTCAGCCCAAGCCCAACCAGTTCACAGCCCAGCCCAACTTTTCAGCCCACTCTTTGAATCTAATTTGAATTGGATGAACCCCTTGATCTCGATCAATGGCCAGATTTATCTCAGATCTGGATGGAAGGTTGGATGGCTTGATCTGAGTGAAGGAATAAGATCTCACCAGATCTAGATCAACGGTCCACATTAATACAACTCGGTCTTCTTCATTTGAATTCCAAATCAAGTCAAATTTGCTCCAACTCGCTCCTAATCATTGGCCCATCCTTGATACAAGGTTCATCTTTAATTCCCTATAAAAATCATGTAATAATGTCAAAATTTAGAGGAAATTATAATGAGCTCCAAAAAATAGATCCTAATCGTAAAATGTGATATAAACATGATTTAAGCGTACGAGAGAGTAGAAAATGCTAAGTAAATGAGCAAATAAAATGACATAAAATGCTAGTTATCACTAGGACTTCGTGCCCAGTCTTCGACCAGGACTTCTTTGCCCGACTTCCGGTCAGGTCTTCTTGCCCAGTCCTTGACCAGGACTTCTTTGCCCAGCCCTTTGCCAGGACTTCTTGCCTAGTGTACCTACGACTTCTTCCTGCACACTCAGTGAACAAAATTAGAACACAATAACATCTTAACTTCTAAACCCTTTGCCATTATCAAATCCCATGTTTGACTTAGGTGCTGCCTGCACCAACAATCTCCCCCTTTTTGATTTATTACAACCTGGTTCAAAAAGTTAAGTTAAACAAAAGTAGGTAAAGTACCAGATTTAATTTCCTCCCCCTGGAAGAAATGCCCCCTTGAGTTTTTCAAAAATTCATGGGGTTTTTGAAATAGTTTTCTAAATCTCCATTTCTAAAATTGAAAAGTTTTTCAGGTTTTCAATACTTGGAAAATTTTCAATTCGGGATCTTTTTATGTAAGAGAAATTTTCAAAATATTTTGAGTTGGGTATTTAGAAAATTTTTCAACAGATTTAGCTTTAGCACATAGAAAATTTTCAAGAGAATTTTGAAGTTAACATTTAGAAAATTTTCCACCATTTGTAATACTTTGAAAAAAAAATTTCAAGCAAAATTTAGTATTTTATAACACTTAGAAAATTTTTCCAAAGTGATTTTGAATTACTTTACTTTTTGAAAAAGGAGATAAAAAGTTTGAAAATGCAGTTTAATTTTTAAAAAATTTAAATTTTAAGACCTTCTTTTCTCTCCTTTCCAATCTCTCCCCCTTTGCCATATATCAAAAAATATAGAAAAAAATTGAGTAATAAATGTAAGGTGTTGTACTGAACCAATTCTAAGTATAAACTGAACCAAATCAATTTAAATTTTCTCTTTCGGGTCCTGTCTAACCCAATTAGCTACTTACTAACTGTTATAAATAGTAGCTTTCGCTAGGGTTAGTCAAGATAAGTGTTCTGATCAAGTTAGATTTTCTAAGCTTGACACTTAACCTGATTACTGTTTAATTGGTATTTATTGCCCCAATTACTGCAGATGCACTGACTTAAAGCATCTTGAATCATGGCATAGACCTAAGCATCTCAATCAAGTCTAGGTTATCAATCAAAAGTACCCTAAGGTGCTTGTGAGATGCTGGCTGTTAGATCTATAGGTGCATGCAGTTCTAGGGTTAGGGCCTAAGCTATGTCCATTTGCGAAAAAGCCCTAGTTTTGAAGGGGGTAAGTTTTAAAAAAAAAACTAAGTCGAAAAATCATTTTAAATAAAAAAAATGATTTTTCAAATTAAATAAGAAATGAAACAGTTTTTGAAAAAAAAAACATAAGTAGAGCAGTCCTATTCTACCAAGCATAACCCTAACTGCCTTCTTAGTGAGCTGAACTCAGACTCAAGTAAGGGTTTGGTGAAGATATCAGCTAAGTTAGATTTTGAGTCTACATGTTTAAGGACTATCTCACCCCTGGCTACATGATCTCTTACGAAGTGGTGTTTAACTTCTATACGTTTAGTTCTAGAGTGTTGGATTGGGTTCTTAGTTAGATTAATTGAACTTATATTATCAATGAAGACTTGGGTTTGGGTGTAATCAAGCTGGAAGTCCTTAAGAGTGTGCATCATCCATAAGAGTTGTGCTACACTCTCTCCTAAAGCAACATACTCAGCTTCAGTTGTGGATAGAGCTACGCAGTGTTGCTTTCTGCTGCACCAACTCACTAGACTATTTCCTAAAAGTTGGCAGCTTCCACTTGTACTTTTTCTATCTAGTTTGCATCCAGCATAGTCAGAATCAGAGTATCCTGACAGGTCAAAAGTTAAGGTCCTAGGATACCAAATCCCTACATTTAGGGTGCCCTTAATGTATCTAAGTATTCTTTTTAGGGCTGCTAAGTGTGTTTCCTTACCACAGGTTTGGTATCTAGCACACATTCCTACAGCGAAAAGGATATCAGGTCTGCTAGCTGTAAGGTAAAGTAGACTACCTATCATACTTCGATATAGTTTAAGGTCTACAGGTTTACCATCAGGGTCACTATCTATTTTTACATTTGTGGTCATAGGGGTACTTATGCTTTTGGAGTTATCCATTTTAAATTTCTTTATTAACTCCTTAGCATATTTGGATTGATGGACATAATTTTCATCCCTAGTTTGCTTAATTTGTAATCCTAAAAAGAAGTTGAGCTCACCAACTAAGCTCATTTCGAATTCATTTTCTATTATATTTACAAAATCTTTTAAGAAATTTGAGTTGGTGGATCCAAAAATTATATCGTCAACATAGATTTGGGCAATAAAGATGTCTTTTTCTAAGGTCTTAACAAAAAGAGTCGAGTCAATTTGTCCTTGATTAAATTCCTTAGAAATGAGGTAGGTTGATAGGCGTTCATACCATGCCCTAGGTGCTTGTTTTAGTCCATATAGTGCCTTACTGAGTTTGTAAACGTGGTCAAGTTTTTCTAAGTCCTCAAAACCGGGGGGTTATCCTACATATACTTCTTCTCTAATAAACCCATTCAGAAAGGCTGACTTTACATCCATTGGTAGAGTTTAAATCCTTTATGGGTTGCAAAGGCTAGCAACATTCTAATAGACTCAAGTCTGGCTACTGGGGCATAGGTTTTGTCATAGTCTAACCCTTCGACTTGACTGAACCCTTTAGCTACTAAGTGGACTTTATTTCTAACTATTTTCCCTTGGTCATTTAGCTTATTCCTAAACACCCACTTAGTGTCAATAATGGATTTGCCCTCAGGTTTAGGTACTAGTTCCCAGACTTGGTTCCTTTCAAATTGGGCTAACTCCTCTTGCATTGCTATGATCCAATCAGGATCAGGTAAGGCTTCCTCTATAGTCTTAGGTTCAATTTTTGAAATCAGTGCGATCTGACTAAGATATCTATAGGAGGACCTAGTTCTGACTCCTAAGGTTGGATCACCCACAATTTGATCAGTTGGGTGACTGAGTCTAGGTTTCTTGGTTTTTCTAGTACTTGGTTCAGCCTCAGGTCCAGCTGGATGGTTCAGTTCAATATTTGGTTCAATTACTGGTTCAATTGACTCAGTAGTTGGTTCAATAGTCAGTTCATTTAGAGGTTCAACTAGTGGTTCAATTGATGGTTCAATAATTTGTTCATTTTCATCTTGATCGAAATTTGATGAGTTCAGGTTTTAATTATCAAGTTTTGGACTGGTTTCCTCATAAAAGATTAAATTAGTTGTTTCTTCAATTTTATTAGTTTGTCTATTGTAGACCCTATAGGCCCTACTTGTTGTTGAATATCCTAAGAAGACCCCTGGGGTTGACTTAGACTGGAATTTACCTAGGTAGTCTTTGGTGTTTAGGATATGGACTTTGCACCCAAAGACCCTTAGGTAATGTAGGTTTGGAAGTCTATGGTAGTATAATTCATAGTGAGTTTTATTATGTCGTTTGTTAATTAGGCCCCTATTTTGGATATAGCAAGCCGTACTAATTGCTTCTGCCCAAAATTGGTTAGCTAGGTTGAATTCATTGAGCATAGTCCTAGCGGCTTCCTGTAGGGTTTTATTTTTCCGTTCGACTATCCCATTTTGCTGGGGGGTTCTAGGACATGAAAATTTGTGTATGTACCCGTTTATTCTACAGAATTCCTCGAATCTTTGATTCTCAAACTCTCCCCCGTGATCACTCCTATGTCTTTTGATTTTGGTATCATTTTGATTATCAATTATCTTACAAAAATCAATAAGCAGGTTTAGGGTTTCTTCCTTAGTCTTTAGGAACCTTACCCAAGTAAACCTAGAGTAATCATTTATAATTATTAAGCAGTACCAGTTTCCGCTTAGTGACTTGGCTCCATGTGAATCAAATAGGTCAAGGTGCAGGAGCTCAAGCGTAGTTTGTGTTAGATCTGATTAAATTTGTTTGTGATTAGACCTGGTTTGTTTACCTTGGTTGCATGATTCACATATCAAGTTTTCATGGTTCTTAATTTTTGGTATTCCTTTACTTAGACCAAGTTGGGTGATTTTTGAAATTAATCTTAGATTAGTGTGACCTATCTCCTATGCCAGAGGTTTGATTCTTTTAACTGAGTCAAGAAGCATTTAGGTACTAAGGGTAGGTTTATAGTGTAAACGTTATTTTTCCTAGTGCCCTTAAGCATGACTTCTGAGTCTTGCAGATTTCTAATCAGGCAGTCAGAGTTGGTAAAGGTAACTACATAGCTAGTATCACATAATTGACTTATACTAAGCAAGTTAAACTTAAAGTTCTCAACCAAGAGTACCTTTTTAATTATGAAATCAGATTTGAGTTCAATGTTACCTGACCCAATGACTTTGAGTGTAGCATTGTTGTCAAATGCTACTGAGCCTAGGTTCTTGAACTTGAGATTGGTGAATTTCAATTTGTCCCCAGTCATGTGTCTGGAGCATCTGCTATCCAACATCCATTGGTCCAAATCTTTATGTTCCTACACATAAACAATTTGTGATTTGGATCTAATTAGAATTAAGGATAGCTTAAATTGATTTTCACAGCCTAGTCTATCTCACCCAATCTATAGTTATCAATCACATTAACCTTATGGGTTTTGTGAGACATGTTTTAATAGAAGTAAAGATTTTATTTTGAAAACAATGATTAATTTTGAAATGTTGAATTAATTTTTAAAACAATTAATTATGCTTTAAATTTATTTTTGAAAAGATGGTTGAATCTAAGATTAATTGAAATCTGTGTTAGATTCAAATCTGACAATAGTAAAGTGAATTTGGTTTTCAATAATCGGCTTCCAGGTCTTGGCGAGGCACTAGGCCGGCGAGGCACTAGGCCTTCTTTGGTCATAGCCTTATTGGATCATCAACCCTTTCCTTGACAAAGGATTTTATTGAAAATCCATCTTCAAATTACTCCTTAAAAGATTTTGGTCTAACTAGTTTGGGTCTTGGATCGGTAGCTTCGGCTAGTTCCGCCAAAATGGCTTCCCTAACGTACTATCATCTCACCTCCACCCAATACTATGTTGTTCAAATTTCAGTTGACCATTTTAGTCCTTAATCTAACCAGTCTTAGGTCTAAGCATGGTAATTTACAAAAAATAAATAAACAAGCAATCATGCAATTTTAAAATAAGAAAAGAATTTATCTAACTATAAAGATTATTTTTAAGTTGGCTCCCCCTGGACTAAAGCCACGGTAATGATTAGGCAAGATATGAATCTTATCCTTGGGGATCCAATACTGGTTTGGTCCAGCTTGGTTTTGTTGAGGCAATCAACCCTTAAATGATTGGAGGATCATGGTTTTGATGTGTGTGGGTGAATATGTTTAAGGTTAGAGTGTTATGTTGTGTTTGATGTGTGTGATTGAGTTTGCAGGACTTGGAGAATTATACATGGTGGACATATCCGAGGGACGAGAGTTGAGGGAGGAGAGCTCCAAGGGCAAGCCAGGAAGTGGACTTCAAGGGCACACGTGAAGGGTGGCATGGAGGCAAGTCAAGGGAAGGCTTGCATGCGCATCCGAGGGACGATAGGCAGAGGAAGAGGACTTCATGAGGCAAGCCAAGGGAGCAAACCTGAAGCCACACGTGAAGGAGAAGGTCCAGAGTTGCTAGAACTAAGCTGAGAGGCAGGGCAGTCGACTGCTCCAGGGGCAGTCGACTGCTAAAACTTACAGAAAGTTTTCGGCCTCAGACCAGTCGACTGCCCCTGGGGCAATCGACTGGTATACCCCGAAAACTAGCCGTTGGCTAGCAATTAATGCTAGACCAGTCGACTGCCCTTGGGGCAGTCGACTGGTGCGAGGCTGGACAGACTACGAGTTTGTCCTGTTCACCTATAAAAGGAGCACCTTTTTGCACGTGAGCAGTATGGTTCCGTACAGTGTCAAAGTGCTGCTCGTCTGAAGAGTGCTTTCTACTTTCTCTCACATTCTACTTCATTCTGTAAAGAGGAAGATCACCGTTGTAAAGGTTTCTCCACCTGAAGGAGAGTTTTCGATAGTGAAAGTGGTGCTCGCGGCGTGGATCCTTGGATTAGTCACCCATTTGGGTGGATACCAAGTAAATGATCATTGTTAGCATTGTACTTATTTTCATTTGCATATTATTTCCGCTGCACTAACGAATTTGTAGAGATCCAATCCGAAAAAGTGCTATTCACCCCCTCTAGCACGCCTAGACGATCTATCAGGTTGTTCAGGCAAAGTTTGGGTACCCATGCCTGAACTTTGGGTCTAGATTGGTTCAATACAGCATAGTATAACCTTTGTCTAGACTTGGTTCGATACCCTAACCCGGATCGATTTAGAACGAACTTTTGTTTTCCAAGGATCATGTCATGACCCTTGGAACCTGAAGTGAATTGTTCCAAAGCTGCTCTAAGGTCTTTGACTTGAGTTTTCAAGGAGGAGTTCTCTTTCTCAAGCTTTTCAACTTGAGTAGAGGTTCCTTCTTGAACCTTCTCAGTCAAAGATCTAGAGTTAGCTACCTCTTTCAGGAGTTTTACTTAGTGTCGGAGGGACTCAATCAGATTTTGGCTTTCGCCAAGTTACTAGATAGGTAAGCAATTAATTCTGCTAATTCAACTTTAGAATAACCACTTACAATTATTTTGCCGTCCTCCGAAATTGTGAGCTTTCCGTCGTCAGGCTCCGATTCTGATCCGGTGTCGATGTCTTCTGAAGCAGTCAAGGCGAGCAGGTTCGATTGTGGGGCCTCTTCTTCTTCTTCAGAGGAAGATTCGTCCCACGTGGCTTGAAGGGCCTTCTTCCTTCTTGTCTTCTTGGCTTCTTTCAGATTAGGGCACTCCGATTTGTAGTGTCCCTTCTTGTTGCATTCGTAGCAGGTTACGTTTGATTTGGTCTTAGACGTTGAAAGTTCAGCTGGATCTTCCTTCTTTTGGCTGACTTTTCTTTTGTTGGTCTGATGCTTCAGCTCCTTGTAGAAGTCCCGAGCTAGCCGAACCAGCTTGGGTCGATCCCCTTAGCTGTCTTCTGAGTCTGAGTCTGAGTCTAAGTCAGACTCGGGTGCAGGTTGAGGCTTTTTCTTGGCCACCTTTCCTTGGATTTTTCCTGCAAGAAAAGCAATACCTTTCTCGGATAAAGTGCAGTGAGTCTGCTCATGTAGTTCTAATTCTGAAAATAATTTGTCTAATTTAATTTTAGAAAGGTCCCTAGAAACTTTGTACGCATCTACCATAGATGCCCACAAAGTATTTCTCGGGAAGGCGTTTAGGGTATACCTGATAAGGTCACGGTTTTCTACCTTGTGACCGATTGTGTGCAGACCGTTCATCAGCTCCTGGATCCTGGCGTGGAGCTGGGATGCTGACTCGCCTTCGTTCATTTTGATGGTGTACAACAATTTGTTCAGTAGTAGGTCCCTTTTGCTGCTTCTGGTGTCAGAGGTACCTTCGTGCAATTTGATCAGCTTACTCCAGAGTTTCTTTGCACTATTGAAGGGTCCCACCTGGTTCAGTTCTTCTTTGGTTAATCCGCATTGGAGTGTCTGAGTTGCCTTTGCATCAGCCTCGATCTTCTTCTTCAGCGAGGCATCCCATTCTGTGTAATGTTGTGCCACTCCTTCAACATTCTTGGGGATTTCCAACCCAGATTGGATTATGATCCACATATCCACCTGAGTTTTCAGGTGGACTTCCATCCGACTCTTCCAGTAGGAGAAGTCATCTCCACTGAAGAGTGGTGGTCTGGCTGTACTGAAACCCTCTTGCATGACCATTTAGATTTCTGAAATAACAAAAAAATAGAGAAATTATGTTCCAAGACTTTGTCTTGGATTAGTAGTGCAGGAATAAGATAATTGGAAAAAAATGATCAAGTGATGTTGCACCAACCTCGATTAACGAGAAAAATTCAAAAGATAAAGAAATTAAAAATTTCGTAAAATCTGAAAAACTCTCAAACTGGTGGTTGCACTAAATTTGAGCCACCCGCTCTGATATCACTTGTTGGATCAAGAAAACGATAGAGGGGGGGTGAATATCGTTAAAACTTTTCGGATAAATTAAAGAGCAAATACGCAACGGAAATAATTGAATGCACGCAAGAACACAAGTAGATTTTTACTTGGTTCGGAGTCACGGTCGGCTCCTACTCCAAGGCCCACGGGCCTTGACTGTTTACTTTGGGCAATACTATAATCGCGCAAAAAGGTTTACAAGTTGAGTACAGAAATAGTGCAGGAAATGAAACTAGTTACACTTTTCGTTACCGACGCCCGATGTGGATCGTATTTCGGAGAAGAGGGTCGTCGTCAGCACTGGAATCTCGAAGTCAGAGTTTGCCGGGACGTAGCACTTGAACGAAAAGCTTTGGAGCATTGAGAAATTGTGTTGTTGAAGCCTTGGAGTCGAGCCCCTTTTATAGTGCTCTAACGGGCGCCTGATGGGTTGGGGGCGCCTGACACATGCCCTTCGATCCGGGAATCCTTATCCGCGGGCTCGGTCAGCGCTTATCCTCCCCACGTGGGCACCTGAGCTGATGGGGGCGCCTGTGACCTCACGGGTGCCTGATCCGCCTTGGTTCAATGGCTTCGCAGCTATGTTTTGGGTTTTGCCTTCACTCTTGGGCGCCCGTATCCTTACGGGCGCCTGAGCCCATTTAGGCGCCTGACTCCATTCGGCTGCCAAGGCCCAGTGAAGCACCTTCACTGGCAGACGATCAGTCCTTTGACCCTGCAACTAAGGTTAGTCCCAAAAGCATAATAAGCAATAGTTACAGTCATAACTGTCTTGGTTCTGACTTCGGGTCTCCCAAATGGAACCCTAGGTCGAACCGACGCCTACTGTTCCCTCGACGGGGAACACATCCTCACCTACTCCTCTCAGGAGAGTTTACCTTTTGCCAACTGGCTCCTCCGATTAGACTTTTGCCCGATCCACCTGAGCAGGTCTTCGTGCCCAACTTCCGGTCAAGTCTTCGGTGCCCAGCCCCTTGCCAGGACTTCGTGCCCAGTCCTCGACCAGGACTTCTTTGCCCGACCTCCGGTCAGGTCTTCTTGCCCAGTCCTTGACCAAGACTTCTTTGCCCAGCCCTTTGCCAGGACTTCTTGCCTAGTGTACCTAGGACTTCTTCCTGCACACTCAGTGAACAAAATTAGAACACAATAACATCTTAACTTCTGAACCCTTTGCCATTATCAAAACCCAGGTTTGACTTAGGTGCTCCCTGCACCAACACATTGTTTATTAATTTTTTTCCTTTTCTCTTTTACTTAAAATTTTACAAATGCCTACTTTGTTTTCAATTAGATTTTCTTTTCAAAATATTATATTATTTCAGTCCAGGCCCTATTATTTTTTTTGGACTTAAGTTTTCTAATACTTAAAAATTTTCTTTTGTTAGGATCAAAATGTGACCTTCAAAATTTATTTTTCTTAATTTTTTTTATATTGTTGGTCTAGGCTCTGATACCTAAACTTTCTTTTCGGACTGGAAATTTTCTCAAAAAATATTTTTTAAAAACTTCCTTTGAAACTTTTTTCTTAACTCTTTGAAATGCATATTTTCCAAAACTTCAGGGTGAGAGAATTAATAAGTCGAGTTTTTTTAAAATCTCAAAACTTAAATTTTTTTTCAGTTCAATATATATATATTTTTTCAAAAGCTTCAGGGGGAGAGTAATACATCAAGGGAGAGCATGGTTGAAAAATAACTTTTTTGATATCACTTAGAGTTTAAGTTAACAAATATTTTCAAAAATACTCTTCTTAGAATTTTTTTTAAAAAGTCTCTCTTACTTAGGATTTTTTTTCTCAGAAAATCTATCCTTTTCTTAAGAAATTTTATATTTTGGAATTCTTCTTTATCTTGAAAAATACATGCTTAGACCAATCTGTATCTTAAAAATTATGAAATCTTTAAGAAAACATAAAGTTATTTTTGAAAAACTTGTGAAACTGTCAAACTCTCTCTTAATGTGTTTTTCTTAAAATATTTTTTGAAAAACATTGGAAAAGTTTTTTTTATTTGAAAATGGTACACAACCTCTTTAGAATTCTTGCAAAATCTCTATGAGGATTTTTTTTCACCTTGTTGGTTTTTGATGTATGTCAAAGGGAGAGAGTATACGGTTGAAAGTTAAGATTCCCTAAAATGTTAATTTAAGAGGGAGGAAGTAAGTTAAGAGGGTGCATTTCATTATCTTTTTTCATTAACTTACTTCTTTAACTTACTTTACATGCTTTATATTTACTTAACTTTGAATCAGATTGCTATAATAAAAAAGGAGGAGATTGTTGCTGCTAGAAGCACCAGATAATCAAACTTGGTTTTAATGTTGGCAAGGTTTCCAAGTTAAGGTTTATGGTGATCTAATGTGTTATACTGAGTATGCAGGAATATCCTAGTACTAGGCATAAAGTCTTGATTTGTAGGGTTGAGCACGAAGACCTGACCAAGTGTTGGGCATGAAGACTTAGTTCAGATGTTTGGGCACGAAGATCTGACCTAGGTTTGGGCACCGAAATCTTGATCCAAAAGATCAAGCAAGAGTCTTAGCCAAGCAAAGACAATGAATAGAAGTAGGGATGGTTTGAGGTACGGACGTCTCGAGATCCAAAGTCTTCGGAGGCTGAGTAAAAGTCCAACCGGAGGTGCAAGTTGGCAATAGGTAACGTCTCTATAGTGGAGTAGGTGAGAACGCATTCCCCAGAAGAGGGAACAGTAGGCGTTGGTCTGACCTAGGGTTTTTGTTGAAACCTAAAAGTTAGGATCGGAGAACATCGGTTGTTTTGCATGCATTTGATTTACATATTATTATTAGACTAATACTGTATTGTAGCTAAGCGAAATTGAGACCCGCGGCTACTCAGGCGCCTGAGAGGACTTGGGCACTTGAGAACACAGGCGCCTAAGAGGATTCAGATGCCCGAGAACACAAGCACCTGAGAGGTCTCGGGCACCTGTGTACCCATGACTCAGCCTGGGTGTGGCTGAGTTGGCGTACACTGGTTGGTGCATCCATATCAGCAACACAGGTGCCCGAGAGGTTGTCAGGCGCCTGAGTTGGGATAGAGCTTGGACCAAGCTATGGACGAGGACACGGCTAGATCGCGGCAACACGAACATTCTATAGGCACTCGGGTGTCCATATGACCCTATATAAGGGGTTTTCGACTGGAGACTCCAGACATCAATTCTACTTCACTTGTGCTCTCATGTGCTACGCCAAAATGATCCAGAGATGATGAAATGCTGCTCCGACAATAACTGTTGGTGCAAAAAGCATCAAACATGAATAGTCAACCTCTAGTGTTTCTATGTTTCACAATATACCAAGGTCTGATCAACATGGTCAAGGGTTAACCAAACATGACCTGATGTTTGACGGAGTGATCAAACCTAGATGTGACATGTGTGACAATACATCGAGGTTTGGTCAGTTAGAATAAGGCTTAGCCATATAGGATCTGATGTTTGACAGAGAACCCAGGGTTGGTCAGTTTAACCAAGGGATAAGCCAAACATGACTTCATGTTTGGCAGAGTGATTAAACCTATTTGGATTGAGCCAAACAGGACTTGATGTTTGGCAGAAAGAAGTCTAGTCAGGATTAAGATGACTAGCAAAGAAGTCTGTATCAAGGCACGCAATCCTGGTGAGTGAAGCTGGGTCCTAGTGAGTGAAACTAGGTGGACGAAATCCTGGTGAGTGAAGCTGGGTCCTAGTAAGTGAAGCTAGGTGGACGAAGTCCTGGTCGCGGATTGGGCACGAAGACCTAACCGAGGGTTGGGCACGAAGACCTAACCGAGGGTTGGGCATGAAATCCTGGTTTGGGGAATTGGGCACGAAGTCCTGGTCGTGGATTGGGCACGAAGACTTGACCGAGGGTTGGGCACAAAGACCTGGTTCGAGGAATTGGGCAAGAAGACCTGGTTGGGGACTGTGCACTGAAGACCCGATTCGGATGATCGGGCAGGAGACTTAGTCGAGTGAGGATTGTGGACAGAAGTAGAGACGAGTTGAGGTATGGACGTCTTATGATCCGAAAGTCTCGAAGGTTAAGCAAAAGTCTAACCGGACTTCCTCGTTGGCAAAAGGTAACCTCTCCAGAGTGGAGTAAGTGAAGACTCGTTCCCCGGGAAAGGGAACAGTAAACATCGGTTCAACCTAGGATTTCATTTGAAATCTAAAGTCAGAACTAAAATAGCTCTGGCTATTATTCATGCATACATTTATTGTATTCTTGGACTAACCCTGGTTGCAGGCCGAAAGGAGTTAGCTGTTGCGAACCTAGGTGCTCGAAAGGGATCAGGCACTCGAGAACCCAAGCACCGGAATGGAATCAGGCGCACCAGAGTAGTTTTTCAGCAGGTGGTTGGTTGGACGGGCCATGTCAGCTCCTAGGCGCCTCATTGCTCCTAGGTGCCTACATCAACCCAGGTGCCCAAGATGCTGGTTTTTATCCCTGCATTGAGTTCGCTGACTGGATTGAGTTTGACCACTTGTGAGGCGCCTCAATGGCCTCTAGGGCGCCCGAATGAAGTGTATAAAAGGGGGTTCGACCCCTCAGTTAAGGAAATCAATTCTTCCATCTATTTACTCATTCTCTGTTAAGAAAAAGTGCTAAGACGACGCTCTGCGACCAAGGAGGCTCCAAGAGGAAGTGTGCGACACTTCGGAGTTCCAGATTGGTCCGGATCGTCAATTCTATTTGGTTTGCTTTTATTTACAAGTTATATTTATTCTTCCTATTTGTGCTTGTATTCAAACTATAAGAAGGGTTTCTCTACCTCCGGAAAACTTTCGAAAAGAAGACCACTAGTTGACGGGCGTTTCCTGTGATTATGCCTTGGACGTACTGACCCTGGGGGTTGGGAACCAAGTAAAAATCCCGCTTGTTATTGTTGTGTATTACTTATTTAATATTCCGCTGCGTACTAACACTCTGATAGCAACAATGAATGAATGGACGACAATGTTTGGATGAAAAGAATATGAATCGATATTCACCCCCTCCTCTATCATCGCCACCGATCCCACAATAACATGCTTATATTCATTTTGATTAAATTTGTTGGTATTCATTTGTTAATTGTACTTAAACTTTGCATATTTGTACTTATTTTGCGACTTATAGAATTGTCCAATGTAAACGGTCAAGGACCGTGAGCCTTAGAGTAAGAGTTGTCATAGACTCCGAACCAAGTAAAAATAAATAGTGTTAGCGATTATTTTCTTGTGTTCTCCTTTCCGTTGTGTAACTTGTCTTAATCTGAATAATTTTTCAAACGCAATATTCACCGCCCCCCTATCGCTCTCTACGATCCTATGTAGTCTTGGTATATTTCTCTTCAGTTTATTGTGTGCTAGATCTAATGGCCCATGATGAAGGCTACAACACAACCCACACTTCTATGTTCAACGGGGAAGAATTTCCCTATTGGAAAAGGAGAATGAAAGTCTACCTGAAGACCAACATGGACCAATGGTTTGCAGTCCTAAGTGGGTACTCACCGCAAATAGATGAAGGAGGAAACATTCCACTAAAACTAGACAAGTGGAATATTGACATGAAGAAGAAGACATAAATCAAGTTCAAGGCGTAATACACTTTGCAATGTCGCCTAATAAAAGAAGAGCTGAACCGAATTGACCCAACAGAAAATACTAAAGAACTCTGGGATAAACTGATCGAGTTGCATGAAGCCACCAATGATGCCAATGTAACAAAATGTGACCTACTATTAAATAAACTGTTTAACATTAAAATGCAAGATGGAGAAACAACTAGTCAACTCCATGCCCAGATCAAGGACATCATGAATGGGTTGCATCTAATAGGACATCAACCAGAGAACCAGGATGTGATAAAGTACACCCTAAATGCTTTTCCTTGAAATTCATTATGGGCATCTATTATTAATGCTTACAAAATTTGAGGACTCTTTCTAAATTAAAACTCAATGAATTGTTTTGTGAGTTGGAATTATATGAATAGACTAACGGCAAAACAACTAAGAAGGGTATAGCTTTGATTGTAGGTCCATCAAAAGAGTCCAAGTTAAGGAGTAAAACCAGGAATGAGTTTAAAAGCGAATCAGACTTAGAATATGATGATGAAGTGAAACTAGTGAAACTGATAAGGAAGGTACTCACCAAAAGAAGAAAAGAGTTCATAAAAAGGGACTTGAAGAAGATGATCTAAACAACTTCTAGTGATTCAAAGAACAACATCATTTGCTTTGGATGCAAAAAGAAAGGACATTTGAAGAACGAATCTCCAAATTGAAGAACGGGTCAACCCCAAAATGCAAAACAAAATAAGGCACTCCAAGCAACCTAGGATGACTCCTCCTCAGAAGATTCAAACTTAGAAATCACGAATCACACCAGCAACCTTACGCTGATAGCAATCAGACTTGAGTTAGAAAGCGACTCAGACTCAGGAGATGAGTTTGCACTCAAGGATTTCAATGATATCACACCCCTAGAGGCTCATACTTGCTCGAAAATCGGACAATATCTCCCCTGTACAGCGGACAATATAAAACTCAAACTACATCCATCTCACACATATAATAATCGCAGCAATATGTAGCTGACAATAATAGAAGTAAAAATAATAAGATGACACAACCATGCAATTTATTAATATCCAAATAATAAATAATAAATAACATAAACTCCATAAAGTAAATGCAAATATATTAGAAGCCCACGACATAAATACAAGTCCATCAAAGAATGACAAAATATCGACATGTCCACTACAGAATAAAAATAACATCTCTAGAAAATATAAAACAACTCAAACCAAAAATACTCGATACTAAAGAGATAATAGATGAATCCTCTCATGGTGGTACGAGAAGCAGCTATCTACTATTTGAAACAAAAAGGAAAGCAAACTATGGTGAGCGAATAGCTAAATACATAGTATAAACAAAAGGAAAGCAAATGGTGGTGGCACGAACTTTGCTGGTATAGCGAATAGATAAATACATAATATAGACAAGATAAATAAAGTAGATAGAACAAGATATACAATCTCCGAAAAGTAGAGCATATAGAAAATACAAAAACATATCTATGGGACATGATCAGAAATCTCATACCAAGTCAATAAGATGCTTATACTACTAAGCAGATCCAGATCAAATAATAAATACAAATTAAATATATATATGCATGTCAATCAAATGCAACAATCATAGCTCAAAAATATGCAAGATGCATCGTATGCAAATGATGCAATGACATCCTACACATCAATCTATAACCATGACACATATTTGCGTGGCCGACTGGCAATAGCTATGACAACTGTATGCACTCTCATATTCATTTCCTATGAGTGGCCAAGTGGACAGGATGCTGGGAAGACAACCTCAATCTCAAACTCCAAGAAAAGGGGAGCACAACCGCTCTATATCAAAGACTCCAAGGAAGCACAACTGCTCTAATACTCAAGAACAAGGAGGAACAACATCTAACTCCAATAAGGAGAGTACAACTGCTCTAGTACCCAATGGGGAAGCACGACTACTCACTGCCAGCTACTGCTCCAATAACTACCACTACCCATGAGTGATTGAGTGTAGCATGACAGGATGACTTCTCGTACTCTGACAACTATCACTACTCCGAGTGGTTGAGTGGGCAGACCACCATATGATTGACAGTTGACTTAACCACAAGGAAGTCGATAATCGTCAACATGCAACAAATATAATATGGTGCATGATACCAATATGCACAAACAAAATCAGGTCAACTATCATGGATTCAATAAATAACACATGCACCCAAACCAAAATCATAACCAACCAATATGCAACTAATCTATTGAGTAGGGTATATCTAATGCCAACCAAACCTTAGATAGGTCACATGATATTTCTAAAGTACACGCATACTAGCGATACTCTTCAGATTAGAAAATCAAAAGTCGAGTCTTTATAACTGAATATTTAAATTTTTAACTCTAAGGTCAAACAAAGAATAAGTATTAAACAGGAAAACAAACAATATAGATTTAAGGTAAATCAACCAACTCAGATAAGGGAACAATCATGCATTTAAAGGTAAATGGAGCTAAAGAATCAAGCAAGAAATACCCTCCTCAAATAGGGATGTCTGTATTAGAGAGAGAACCTTCCTCGATCAACCGTACGAGTCCAGAATGAAGGTCCTATATCAAGGATAAAGGTTATTTGCTTATACAATTACTAAAATAGATAAACTAAATACTAAACATAATCAGAATCAACCCTAACGATAACATCTGTTTGATTGAATCATAAATAACAATGAGTTCCTAACCCAATTATCACCATTAGATTATTAGGTAAAATTTTCAAACTAACCTAAGGAACTACCACCAATTCAAAACCCACCATGCATCAAGTAGCTAATCCCAACGATTACTGATTAGGGACATCTAATTGTTTCAACCCATAATCATATTAACCCATTACAAATATGAAATCCTCAAGTATCACAATTAGTTTCTTATTCCATTGATTAACCACATCAACATGCCAACCCATTTCAATTACCACCAATTACCCTACAAGTTACAATAAATTCTATCTCAACCCTCGATCCTATCCATGAGCTCATGGCCACAGACCAAATCCTACACATTCTACTACATCTGCTCCAATCCGAATAGTAGAACCCAATGACACAAACACAATCCCATTCAACCTCATATTATAATCCTAAAAAAGGAGGGTTGACGGCAAGAACAAGGTAAACCCAACAATTTAAAGAAAACCCCAAAACCAACATCCATACCTGCTGTGATGCGTCGGCGGGAAGCCTCCTGACCAAATCCGACTACTCCGATCCAACGCAGGAGAACAGAGAGAGAGAGAGAGAGATGAGAAGGAAACCCCAAACCTAGACCACCTCTTGGCTTCGTTGTGGCAAGAGAAGAAGTGTTGCAGCGTCTGGTGAAATGAGAGGGGAAGAGAGTGATCTGCCGAGGGAGGACAATCTGCGGTGGTCTCCGTGTTTGCTCAATCACGTGGAGAAGATGAGCGTTGTGGTTTCTCACGTGGAGGAGGAGATTGCGCAAGGGGTGGGGGTGGTCGGCAGTTTGCGATGAGAAGGAAGAAACGTGCGATCTGAGGAAGGGAAGAAAAGGGTTTATAATGACACTTTTGTAAAATGACCCTCCTTTTGCCAATCCCAACCCAGCCATTCAATTTTTGAGATTTTACATTCAATCCCTCCAAAATTTTAGTATTTAACAAATGAGGTACAAAGTTTATTAAATGCAAAGTTTTTTAAAATTATTACATGTTTAGATAAGAAATTAACTGCATCTGAAACAAGGATAGATATGCTCCTTAAGGAAAATCGAGGCCTTAAAGAACAAATTACTACAAATAACTCAGTTAAACAAACACCCATATTTAGATTGAAAAACATGAAAAGAAAACTTCACCTTAAAAATTGAAGTTCAAAAACTTAAGGACTTTTGAGGAACCTTCACAAGTAGATCCAAGAACCTTGACCTAATTCTTGGATCTCAAAAAGGAGTATGCAACAAATCCGAAATTGGATATAAATCAAAATCGGCCCAATGATCTTTATCTCCTTTATCCACCCACAAAAGAACTAGAGAAAATCGTGAGTCCCAAAAGTTTACCTAACAAAGCAAGTAGGACAAAATTAATACTATGTTCCAAAAAGGGAAATTCACTATATCAACCCAAAACACCTAACATATGATTCAGGAGAAGGCTTCAAACTAGTTGGCACCTCAAAGCTAAACTTTATCCGTAAGGGTACTTAGGAATAGCTAATTCAGGACTAAGTCTTAACTTGAAAAGATTAAGGACAAGTATTAAGTTCTCTAGGTATAGCCAAATTGGAAAGTTCTGACTAGACACGTGGTTACTTCTAATGATGTCCAGGTGACTCACCACATCCTAAGAGCTTATCCAAGGAACTCGCTTGGGGAACCCAAACCTATACTTAAGCTAACTCAAGTTAAGATGACTCTTGACAATTTAACTTAAACTCATCTCACAAAACTATAGGTTTATCTTGGTTGATAACTTTAGACTTGGTGAGATGATTAAGAACAATTGAATTCAACTCATTAGTTTGAATCCTTAATTCAATTTCAACTTAATTAAAATTTTATCGTAATTAATAAATTTAATATAATTAAAATTTCACATTAATTCAATTTAACTTAAGTAAAATTTTACCTTAATTCAATTTTAATTAAAATTTTACCTAATTCAGTCTTAACTAAAATTTTACCTTAATTAAAATTTTATGTTAGGACCAATAGGAATTTAGATATCTCCACAATGGTATGATATTGCCCACTTTGGGCCTAAGCCCTCATGGTTTTGCTCTTGAGATCTCCCCAAAAGGCCTCTTACCAATGGATATATTTTTCCATTATAAGCTTATGATCTTTCTCATTTGTTTTCAATATGGGACTATGTTTGTAACCTTGCAACTCCAACAATCCCCCCAACCCCTCAAACAAAGGACCACAGGCCCCCCCTTAAGCAGAAAGCCTTTCCGTTTTATGTTTGATCTGTTGGATCGATAGAATACGATAGAGGGGGGGGTGAATATCGTAAACCGTTTCAGATTTAGAGAGAGAATGCACAGCGGAAAATTAATACAAAAACCAAACATAAACACAAGGATTTACTTGGTTCGGAGTCGCGGTCGGCTCCTACTCCAAGGCCCACGGTCGTTGACCATTTACTGCGGGCAATTCTATATGTGCGCAAAATGTTTACAGCAGAATATCACAGTTGTAGTACAGTAAACTGAAACTTAAAACTCTTCGTTACCGACACCCGGTGTGGATTGTACTTCAGAGCAGAGGGTCATCGTCGGCGCTTGTATCTCGAGATGGGAGGTTTCTGGAGCAGAGCGCTTGAGTCGAAGAGCGTATTGGCATTGGAAGAATGTGTTGAGAAGCCCTGGGGGTCGAGCTCCTTATATAGTGAGCCTGGGGGCGCCTAGGACGTTGGGGCCGCCCTCCACATGTCACTTGATCCGGCAAACTCTCGGTCAACCATTATCCCTCCAGGATCGGTATGAGGTTTGACGGGGGCGCCCGGGACACAGGGGGCGCCCGGGTTGACTCGGTCCGCTGGCTTCTCACTGGCTTGAACTCCATCCGCTTCGTTGGCTTGGACCTAGGGCGCCCGAGGCATCTGGGGCGCCCGGGAGCATGGGGGCACCCGGGAGCATGGGGGCGCCCCGCCTAGTGAGCTTCCAAAGCGTTTTCTTGCTCAACTCTTGTTTGGCTTTTACCTGGGGCGCCCGGGACCTCCCGGGCGCCCAACCCAGCTACTGCCTCTCTCCTTTGAGGCGTTCTGAGCTGCAGAAACTCTTTTCTTCGGTCCTACATCCAGGGTTAGTACTAAATATGATAAAACAAGTATGTTAGTGAGTCTTATAGCCATAGCTGTCTTGGTTCTGACTTTGGGTCTCCAAAATGGAACCCTAGGTCGAACCGACGCCTACTATTCCCTCAACGGGGAACGCGTCCTCACCTACTCCTCTCAGGAGAATTTACCTGTTGCCAACCGGCTCCTCCGGTTGGACTTTTGCCCAGCAGTCCTTCGCCAGGTGCCTAGCTGTCCTTCGCCAGGTCTTCAGTACCAAGCAGTCCTTCGCTTGGTGCCTAGCAGTCCTTCGTCAGGTCTTCGGTTCCAAGCAGTCCTTCGCCTGGTGCCCAGCAATCCTTCGCCAGGTCTTTTGTTCCAAGCAGTCCCTCGCCTGGTGCCTAGCAGTCCTTTGCTAGGTCTTCGGTTCCAAGCAGTCCCTCGCCTGGTGCCTAGCAATCCTTCGCTAGGTTTTCGACTCCTTGCAGTCCTTCGCTAGGTGCCCAGCAGCCCTTCGCCAGGTCTTAGGGTTCTGATGCCTAGCAGTCCTTCGCTAGGTGCCTAGCAGTCCTTCGCTAGGACTTCAATCTGCACACTCAAGTAGCATGTTAGATAAAGATAACATCTTAACTTTTGAACCCTTTGTCATTATCAAAACACAGGTTCGACTTGGGTGCTGTCTGCACCAACAATCTCCTCCTTTTTGATTTATGGCAACCCGATTCAAAAAGTTAAGTTAATCAAGACAGGTGATATAACAGTTTAGTTTCCTCCCCCTGGAAGGAATTTCCCCCTAGGTTTTTCAAAGGTTCGTGGGGTTTTGAAAAAAATTCCAAGTCTAAAGATGGAATTAATTTTTCAGTACTTAGAACATTTTTCAAAAGAGATTTTAGAAAAATATTTTCCAAAAAGATTGTGGTTGGGCACTTTGGAAAATTTATACTTAGAAAAAATTTCAAGTCAAAAAAAAAAATTCTAAAATATCTTCTGAAGTTTTAAGTTCTTAGAAATACTTAAAAGTTTTCAATCTCTTTAGTACTTTAGAAGCTTTATTCTTAGAAACTTTTCTATTAGAGAAGTTTAGAAATAAGTACTTAGAGATATTTTGAACATAGCTTAAGTATAAGTACTTAGAAACTACTTTTGAAAACCGCTTGGGTCAAGTACTTAGAACCAATTTTGAAATTAAGTTAGGTTAGGTACTTAGACATAGAAAAAAAATAGTTTTGAAAAACTTGGATTAAGTACTTTGAAACAGTTTTAGATTAAGTACTTTGAAACAATTTTGAAAAACTTAGATTAAGTTCTTTTAAAGAAAGGATAAAGTTTTGAATACATTTTGAAGAAAGGATAAAGTTTTAAAAATTTATTTTGAATTTTTTTTTAACTTTCTCTCCTTTCCTATCTCTCCCCCTTTGCCATATATCAAAAACAAAGCAATATAGCAAAAAAATAAATTGCATAAGGATATAACAAAAGAATTATGTGTTGTACTGAACCAATTTCAAGATATAAGTTGAACCAAATCAATTTAAATTATCTCTGTAGGGTCCTGTCTAACCCACTTAGCTACTTACTAACTGTTATAAATAGTAGTTTTCGCTAGGGTTAGTCAAGTTAAGTGTTCTGTTCAAGTTAGATTTTCTAAACTTGACACTTAACCTGATTACTGTTTAAGTTGTATTTAGTGCCCCAATTACTACAGATGCACTGACTTAAAGCATCTTGAATTAAGGCAAAGACCTAAGCATCTCAACCCATTCTAGGTTATCAGTCAAAAGTACCCTAAGGTGCTTGTGAGATGCTGGCTTCTAGATCTATAGGTGCATGCAGTTCTAGGGTTAGGGCCTAGGTGATAAGCACCATTTTATTGATTATTTTAAGTGCTAAAATCCATGTTTGATCCATGTTTTTATTGTTTAATTGTGATTTTACCCTAGGTTTTAGGATTGTCTATTATTTTGGACTTAATTGCAAAATTATATATTTTTGAATTATTTGGCCACTAATTTTCTGATATATTTTTGTAGGCATGAAAGGATCCTGGACCTAGGGTATACTGGGTCAAACTTGAGTCGGATGTGAACCGGATCGAATTATCAAGCCTACGATTAATCCGGGCCGTCCGATTCAAGAGCGGCTAGATCTGAGCCATCCGGGATGATCTGAAGCAATCCGAGCTAGGGTTAGGGTTGATCAAGCTCTATGATCAAGATCTGAAGGTTTCATCCCAATCAGAGCTAGATCAACCGTTGGATCAAGCAAGGAGGGCTCTAGAGCGTCCAATCACAGATAGAGTTGATCTGGACCATCCGTTGCATATCTGGAGGATCCGAGCTACCACAAGGCAGATCCTGACCCCAGATCATCATCATAAAAGTTTGGGTCAGATCAGATGAAGATCAACCGTTGGATTTCTCAAATTAATCACAGCCGTCCATTATCTCCTATTTAATCAGAAACGCTGCTCACCTTCTCCTCGTCGCGTCTCCGCTGCAAGCAGTCGTCTTCTTCGTTTCTTCACTGTTCTTTAGCTAGTTTCTTCACCAAAGGAGGCGCGATCCCTCAATTTCATCCTCAGAGCAAGGGCTAGGTTAGTGAAGAGTTCTCAGTGAGGTTTCAGATTGGATTTTCTGTTCAATAGCAAGCTGCGCGAGGTCTCGGCAGAACTGCTATCCGATTCAACGAACTCAGCTGTGCTCCACTTCCACTGCATCCGAGCTGACCAGAGGGGTTCCCTGGAAGGTTTCGGTCACTCCCAAATCCAAATCGCAAGCCACCACAGCTAGTTTGAAGAATTCGGAGCTGGAATTCAGTTTGGGCAGTGATCTGATCAGATTCGGTAGCTGAGGCGATTCTCACTGATTTGCGGAGCTTGCGGGTCCGAGGTTCTCCCTTGATTGACGACCAAGGAGCTCTTGAGTTGAGGAATGGTTGAGGAGTAGCTTAGATAGTTTAATTTCAATGTTTCATAGCTGTAATTTGAATTCTGTCCTGTTTTCTGTATCTGCGGTTTTATCAGCCACTTAGTTCAAGTTTTCTGAATTGTTTAGCTTAATCTAGTTTTTAATCTTCAAGTTAAGTAGATTTAGAAGCTTGTTTAGTGAACAAATAGACCAATTTACAGTTTAATTTCTGTTTTTTAGCTTGCGTGCCAATTCCCAGCTTGCGTACCATTTCATTTCTGCAATTCCTTTCAGTTTCTGAGTTGTCTCAGATTGCTTGTTTTCTGAATTTTGTTGAGCTGTTTAATTGTTAATTGTTGCTCTCGAATTAGATGGATGGTTTGCTTAGATAGCATAGCATTTAAGTGTAGTTTCCTGCAGTCATATTGTTGCGTGCCAACTCAGATTGTATGCCAACACAGTTGCAGCAAGCTCAGCATTAAATCTGAACATTTTCTTTTAGTTGTAGCTTCTAAGATTTGTGCCAAGTAGTTTCCAGCTTGCATCTGTTAGATCCCTTCCTAATTAGTTGCCGCATTCCAATTCTGCTTAAGGATTCTGATTTTCTGCATCCATTTCTGAATTAAGCTTGTCTTGACCTGATCAGTTGTGGTTTTTACTTCCTTCATTCACACGTGCAGTAAATTACATAGACAGCCTAGCCAACACCAAGCTGAATTGATCAGCTACACATTCCATACATTTAGTGGCCATTTGGCACATACTTTCCTTCACTTGACTGATAAGTTTCAATTGCTAGCACCTTGTGCCAAGCAAGGTCTCGGCACTGATCTTGTATCAGTTCTATATCAACATGGCTTTGGCTAGTCATTTCTGGAGTTTATGCCAAGAAGCCATTAGCTTCTCTTGAGCTGTTCTGTCATCAGAATTTCTGCAGCTCAACAATTCAGCACACATCCTAATTCGACAACTCCTTCAGCCATTTCGACATGTGTTGTTTTGGATTTCTGCACTCCATTCAGTTGGTGCATTTGCTCTCCAGTTTCTGCAATGTTTCTACCCGATCAGCCCTTCTAAACTGCCAGGTTGCAGCTGTGGCAATTAATTCATCTCTTGGCACAGAAGTGGCAAATTTGGCATAAGAGTTTGCCTTTTGTGTACCAAGCTGATTTGGCACTGGTTTCATCAGAAATTCACCTGTTTTTCTAGTGATGGTTGTGTTTTGAAATCAATAAGTATAGCATCGATTTCTGTTGAACTCAGTTGGATTGCGCACAATTGATCTGAAACTTAGATTTCACCATTGCCTTAGGTATATTTCCTGCACTTAGCATTCTTGCGGCACATTAGATTTCTTTCTCTCCTTGGTATCAAATGCAGATCAGTTTCGGCAGCTCTTGTCATCCCAGCAACCACACCATCATTTCTGGTTTTGTGTTAAGCAAAGTTTCATGTAGATGATTCAAATTTCAGATTGTTTTCAGCTTGGACTGAATTGCTTATTGGTTTCATTTATCTTCTTGTGTTTCACTTCCAAATTGCAACCCAAAACCCAGATTTAATTTGAAACCCGAAATTCACAAACGACACCTAAATACAAGTGCGAATCAAATTATATCAACTAGCCCCGAGAAAAATACGACCTGTGGCCCCTATATTACATTTTCATATTCTTGATTGTAAAAGGGTTTCCAGCATTTCATTCATTTACATTTAAATTTGATGAGCCCACACGCTAGGGTTAGTCAAGTTAAGTGTTCTATTCAAGTTAGATTTTCTAAACTTGACACTTAACCTGATTACTGTTTAAGTTGTATTTAGTGCCCCAATTACTACAGATGCACTGACTTAAAGCATCTTGAATTAAGGCAAAGACCTAAGCATCTCAACCCATTCTAGGTTATCAGTCAAAAGTACCCTAAGGTGCTTGTGAGATGCTGGCTTCTAGATCTATAGGTGCATGCAGTTCTAGGGTTAGGGCCTAGGCTAAGTCCATTTTCGAAAAAAAAGCCCTAGTTTTGAAGGGGGTAGTTTTTGAAAGAAAACTAAGTCGAAAAAGTTATCTTTTTGGTGATAAAAAGATTTTTCAAAATAAGTAAAAGTTGATTTTGAAATCAAGTAAAGCAGCTTTAAAATTATTTTAGAAACTGATTTTCAAAGCAAGTAAAGCAACAAAAAAATAGAGTAAACCTATTCTACCAAGCATAATCCTAACTGCCTTCTTAGTGAGCTGAACTCAGACTCAGGTAGGGGTTTGGTGAATATGTCAGCTAAGTTAGATTTAGAGTCTACATGCTTAAGGACTATTTCACCCCTGGCTACATGATCTCTTACATAGTGGTGTTTAACTTCTATGTGTTTAGTTCTGGAATGTTAGATTGGGTTCTTAGTTAGATTAATTGAGCTTATATTGTTAATGAAGACTTGAGTTTGGGTGTAGTTAAGCTGGAAGTCCTTAAGAGTGTGCATCATCCATAGTAGTTGTGCTACACACTCTCCTAAGGCAACATACTCAGCTTCAGTTGTGGATAAAGCTACACGGTGTTGTTTTCTGCTGCACCAACTTACTAGACTATTTCCTAACAGTTCGCAGCTTCCACTTATGCTCTTTCTATCTAATTTACAACCAGCGTAGTCAGAATCCAAGTATCCTGACAAATCAAAGGTTGAGGTCCTAGGATACCAAATCCCTACATTTAGGGTGCCCTTAACATATCTTAGTATTCTTTTTAGGGCTGCTAAGTGCGTTTCCTTAGCATAGGTTTGGTATCTAGCACACATTCCTACAGCAAAAAGGATATCAGGTCTGCTTGCTGTAAGGTACAGTAGACTTCCAATCATACTTCTATAAAGTTTAAGGTCTACTGGTTTATGATAAGTGCTATTTTATTGGTTATTTCAGATGCCAAAATCCATGTTTGAGCCATGTTTTTCTTACTTAATTGTGAATTTATTCTAGGTTCTAGAAATTATTGCTATTTTGGACTTAATTGCAAATTTTGATATTTTTTGAATTATTTGACAACTAAATTTTCGATCTATTTTTATAGGCATGAAAGGATCACGGACCTAGGTCAGGCTGGGTTAAACTTGAGTCGGAAGTGGACCCGGATCGAGTGATCAAGCTTCAGGTTAATCTGGGCTGTCCGATTCAAAAACGGCTAGATCTGAGCCATCTGGGACCATTTGAGGCGATCTGAGCTAGGGTTAAGGCTGATCAAACACTCAGGTCATGATTTGATATTTTCATCCAAATCAGAGATCATTCCACCGTTGGATCAAGCCAAGAGGATCTACATCGTCCATTCAAAGATCGGGTTGATCTGGGCCATCCATTGCAAATCTAGAAGATCCGAGCTACCCCGAGGCAGATCTTGACCCTTGATCAACATCATCAAAGTTTGGTTCAGATCGGATGAAGATCATCCGTTGAATTTTCTCAAAACAATCTGGGTCGTTCATTCTTAAGTATTTAATCGAAAATTCCCCTTAGTCGCAATTGTCGCGTCTTCTTCGCCGCAACATTTCCTTCTTTCTTGTTCTTCATTTTCCTTCAGTTTTTCTTCATCTAAGGGGCGCGACCCCTCAATTCTTTGTTTAGATAAAGTGCTAGGTCAATGGGAAGGTTCTCGGTGAGGTTTCCAGCTCAGATTTGCCCAAGAAACGGAGCTGATGTGAGGTTTCCTTGGCTCTGCTGTTTGTTTCCTTTGGATTAGTTGTGCGCCATTTCCTTCCACCTGAGCTATCTGGAGGGGTTCCCTAGATTGCTTGGATCATCACCAACTCACAATCGCACGCGGACACAGCTGAATTGAAGGAATTCGAATGGAAATTTCATATTTGAGCAAGCTGAGTTGGAATGGATCGCAAATTGAGTTTTTCCATTGATTTGTTTAGTTTAGGGGTTCGAGGCTCACCCTTGTGTGACGAGCAAGAAGTATTTGAGCTAAGGGAGTGATTGAGGATTAGTTTTCTTATTAAATGTTTTGCTTTTAGCTGTAATTTCATTTCTGCCGCAACTTCAATCTGAATTTCTGTATCAGCTGTTTCAGTTTCATTTTCTGAATGGTTCAGTTGTAATTAGGTTTTAGTTCTCAAGTTTGCAAGCATTAGATAGGTAGTTTGTTAGTGAGCAATTGCAATTCGTTTAGTTGTTTCGTAGCTAAGTATCTTTTCTGCATTTCACTTCAATTGTTGCGTGCCAGTTTTCCTTCTTGTAGTGTATCAACTTGTCATTTCTGCAATTCAATCTCCATGTCTGCCATTCTTAGTTAGCACTTCTGAATTTCTAATCAGTGAGCTTAGTTTTCATCTGAATTGAATCTGAACATTAGAAATTAGTACTTAATTTCAGCTTGTTGTGTTTCCATTACCAATTCCACAAGTTTCAGTTCCATCTCTGCTTTTCTGCATTCGGGTTCTGCATTGTTAGATCATTTCTGCAGTTTGTATCAAGTTGACATTAGCTATTCTAAATTTTAGCTGAACATTAGATTGGAGCATGTGATCTCAAAAGCTTGGTTGACTCTAAATTCAAATTACTGCATCTCGGCATTTTGTTTCTGAATTGTTGCTGCATTTTACATTCATTCCTGCATTTCTGAATTCAGTCTTTCATTTAGATGATTCTGAATTGGTCAGCTCCGCTTCTGAAATCTTCAGTTTATCACTTTTGCAGCTAGCTTCGAGCACTTGTTCTCAATTGTCTTGTTTGGCTTTACATCCAATTTATTGCTGCAATTTCTGCATATGATCTCTGATTTTCTGCATTCTATTTCTGAATTAAGTCTGTTCTTGCCTTGATCAGTCTCGGATTTCAATTTCTTCATTCACACGTGCAGATAACTTCATTGACAGCATATCTTTCCAAGCTGCATTGATCAATTAAAAAGTCTGCAGTTAGTTTCAATCTTTGGCACATCAGATCTTTCTCTTCTTGGTATCAAGTTGTTCCATTGTTGCACTTTTGTATCAAGTGAAGTCTTGGCACTAAGTTTGTAGCAGTTTGGTTATAGAATGATTTACATTTGATTTGTTTGGAGTAGTAATTCCTGAAGCAGTTCTTTAAATTAGTATCAATCAGAATCCGGTTTGATTTGATAATAGATTTGATTTCCAAATTGGATAAGGTTGCATTAGTTGGATAAATTGTTCATTGGTTGAGTCCCATAATTGCCATTGCCGAGTTAAGCTCCAGAGTTAAAATTCTTTTCTTTTCATTTCATTTTCATTTCCGATTACAACCCAAAACCCAAATTTTATTTGAAACCCAAAATTCACAAACGACACAGAAACTCGAGCTCGAATCAAACACCCTCAACTAGCCCTAGGAAAAATACGACCTGTGGCCCCTTTACTACGTTTTCATTATTTGATAGCAAAAATGGTTTCCAGCTTTTCACATATCTAAATTTTGAGACCCACATTCATGACACCTAGTTAGGGTCCATCAGTTTACCATCAGGGTCACTATCTATTTTTATATTGGTGGCCATGGGGGTACTTATGCTTTTAGAGTTATCCATTTTAAATTTCTTTATTAACTCCTTAGCATATTTGGATTGATGGACATAGTTTCCATCCCTAGTTTGTTTAATTTGTAACCCAAGAAAAAAATTGAGCTCACTAACTAAGCTCATTTCAAATTCATTTTCCATTATTTTAACAAATTCTTTTAAGAAATTTGAGTTAGTTGTAACGACCCGAAAAATTCTCTTAATATTTTCTGAAAATATTGAGCATGTCTAGATAATTTTCCGAAGGACCTAGAGGTATTAATACGAACTTTGACCTAGAAAATCCATATTTTCTCATTTAAATTGAGAAAAACTAAGTACTAATGGGCCTTATATGGGCTTTCTAGTACCACGATTATAGGTGGATTTTAGGTAAAAATTAGTATAAATATAAATATGATTTAATTAGGTATATTAGCATGATTATGGGTAAGTTTTAGCCTAATGTTCCTATTTAAATCGAGAAATTAGGTACTAATGAGCTTTAAATGGGCCCAAAAATGGGTATTAATTAGGTAAAATTAATATAAATATAAAAGGGTTTTATTTAGGAATATTAGCATAATTATGGGTGATTTTAGGGGGATTTTTGGAATTTAGGAACAATAAAATAATAAGATAAATGAAATAAAAATAAAAATAAAAATAAAAATAAAGGATTACTGCATCTCGGCATTTTGTTTCTGAATTGTTGCTGCATTTTACATTCATTCCGGCATTTCTGAATTCAGTCTTTCATTTAGATGTTTCTGAATTGGTCAGCTCCGCTTCTGAAATCTTCAGTTTATCACTTTTGCAGCTAGCTTCGAGCACTTGTTCTCAATTGTCTTGTTTGGCTTTACATCCAATTTATTGCTGCAATTTTTGCATATGATCTCTGATTTTCTGCATTCTATTTCTGAATTAAGTCTGTTCTTGCCTTGATCAGTCTCGGATTTCAATTTCTTCATTCACACGTGCAGATAACTTCATTGACAGCATATCTTTCCAAGCTGCATTGATCAATTAAAAAGTCTGCAGTTAGTTTCAATCTTTGGCACATCAGATCTTTCTCTTCTTGGTATCAAGTTGTTCCATTGTTGCACTTTTGTATCAAGTGAAGTCTTGGCACTAAGTTTGTAGCAGTTTGGTTATAGAATGATTTACATTTGATTTGTTTGGAGTAGTAATTCCTGAAGCAGTTCTTTAAATTAGTATCAATCAGAATCCGGTTTGATTTGATAACAGATTTGATTTCCAAATTGGATAAGGTTGCATTAGTTGGATAAATTGTTCATTGGTTGAGTCCCATAATTGCCATTGCCGAGTTAAGCTCCAGAGTTAAAATTCTTTTCTTTTCATTTCATTTTCATTTCCGATTGCAACCCAAAACCCAAATTTTATTTGAAACCCAAAATTCACAAACGACACATAAACTCGAGCTCGAATCAAACACCCTCAACTAGCCCTAGGAAAAATACGACCTGTGGCCCCTTTACTACGTTGTCATTCTTTGATAGCAAAAAGGGTTTCCAACTTTTCACATATCTAAATTTTGAGACCCACATTCGTGACACCTAGTTAGGGTCCATCAGTTTACCATCAGGGTCACTATCTATTTTTATATTGGTGGCCATAGGGCTACTTATGCTTTTAGAGTTATCCATTTTAAATTTCTTTATTAACTCCTTAGCATATTTGGATTGATGGACATAGTTTCCATCCCTAGTTTGTTTAATTTGTAACCCAAGAAAAAAATTGAGCTCACTAACTAAGCTCATTTCAAATTCATTTTCCATTATTTTAACAAATTCTTTTAAGAAATTTGAGTTAGTTGTAACGACCCAAAAAATTCTCTTAATATTTTCTGAAAATATTGAGCATGTCTAGATAATTTTCCGAAGGACCTAGAGATATTAATACGAACTTTGGCCTAGAAAATCCATGTTTTCTCATTTAAATTGAGAAAAACTAAGTACTAATGGGCCTTATATGGGCTTTCTAGTACCACGATTATAGGTGGATTTTAGGTAAAAATTAGTATAAATATAAATATGATTTAATTAGGTATATTAGCATGATTATGGGTAAGTTTTAGCCTAATGTTCCTATTTAAATCGAGAAATTAGGTACTAATGAGCTTTAAATGGGCCCAAAAATGGGTATTAATTAGGTAAAATTAATATAAATATAAAAGGGTTTTATTTAGGAATATTAGCATAATTATGGGTGATTTTAGGGGGATTTTTGGAATTTAGGAACAATAAAATAATAAGATAAATGAAATAAAAATAAAAATAAAGGTGCATGAGCCAAGGATTGAACCTTGGACCTCTTAGACAACCATGCATGCTTTAACCAACTCACCTAGCAAGGGATTTCTATTGGGAAATGAAATAGAGTTTGGCTAAGGCTTAGGGGAAGATGAGGGGTCATGAAGAGACTCTTCATTTGCCTCCTTAAAGGGGCTATAAAGAGAGGGTTTGGGGGGTTACTTCTCTTCTTCTATCAAGTCACCTTCTCCCCTCCTCCTTCTTCATTCTAGCCGAACACCAAGAAGGGGTTTTCCCTTGGAAAAACTCCACATCTCCAAGATCTAGGTTCCTTCCAAGGCTACAAGGGCAAGGAGGGATCAAGGGTCAAGAGCTCTACAAGTTCTTTCTCTTTTAAGGTCTAAAAATCAAGAAACCTCAAGTAAGACTCCCTCACCTGTGGTATATTAGTTCTTTATGATTTTCTATGATTTTTAGCATATTATAAATGTTGGTTTGAGATTTTAAGTTGGAAAAGAAAGAAACCAAGAATCCTAGCCTAAGGGGGGTTTCGGCCCTAGGACTTTTGGGTCCATAATGATGCTATAAATCCTAGTTATGTTTTCTAATATGCTCTCATGATGTTTAGAGATTAAATATAATTTTGGGGAATTTTTGGGGTACCCTAGGGTCCCCTAGGGCTTTCGGCCAACCCATGAACTCATGGGTAGGGTTAAATCCAAACCCCCAAGCATATGTGTTGTGTATTATCATGATATAAGGGAGATTGAGGGTGACTTATGAGACCTTTTACAAGGCTTTGTGACCCACAAGTTTCGGCCAAGGTTTAATGGTAGGGCAAAAGTTAGGCCTTTCCCCAAGTAAGGGCTCTAATGGCCCTTATAGTATGGTATGGTTGATGTTAATGGTTGATTGGGGATTTTTAATGGAATTTTTCCATGCACCCATGCCCTAACAAGATTTGGCCAGCCCTAGGAAGGAGGGTTAAGGGTTAGGGTTAACCCTAATCATGAGGCCTAAGGGCTTCCTATGGTCATATAGGTAATGTATGTATGTTCCTTTACCTTATGCTATCTTATATGCTTATGGAAATGATGTGAACCTTCCATGTAGGTTTCGGCCAAGGCCATGTAAATAGGGTTTGTTGGAGTTAAGGATCAAAGAATGATGGTTTATGCTTATTATGAAGTATATATGTAGGTTTAAGCATGTGGTAGAAATTTAAGTTACTTATAACCCTAACTTTAAGCACCATGTTTATGTTGTATGCTTATGGTTGGATGCCATGCTTAATAGGGTTATTTATGAATGTCTTATGTTCCATGTCATGCCCTTGGATAGTAGGTAACATGTTTATGGAAGTCCTACCTATATATGCTTATGTTATGTTAAGAACCATGCCATGTTATATGCTTATGTTATGTTAAGAACCATACTATGTTATATGCTCATGTTATGTTAAGAACCATGCTATGTTTATGATAAGAATGATGCATGCCATGTTTTATATATGAAGATGTATGCCATGTTAATAAATAATGATGCATGCCATGTTATGAATAATGATGCATGCCATGTTATGAATAATGATGCATGCCATGTTTATGAAGAAAGATAATGCTCATGCCTTCCAGGCATCATGATGGACAATCATGTTTAAAGTCATGCTTCATGTAACAAGTTATGCCATGTTTAAATATGTCATGAATGTCTTATGAATGATGAAGCATGTAAAGTATTTTACTTTATGAATGGGGCTTGTACCGGACCGAAGTATGGGTCCAAGGGATGGGCACCTTAAGAACGCCCCGGTTCTGGACTACCGAAGCTGTCCACGGTTCTGGCACTACCGAAGCTGTGCAACAGGGATGGGCACCTTAAGAACGCCCCGGTTCGATGACTACCGACTATGCTGTCCTTACCCTAGTAGGTCGAGGCTAGCTACCTTGTATTTGCTTAGGGATACGCGCCATGATGTATGTATGTAGTACAAGCTGGGGACCCCAACAATGTGATGATTATGTTTAAGTATTTAAAAGTATGTTTTTAAAAGTTAGGCATCTATATATATATATATATATACATATGCATTCCACCCACGCATTCATTCATGTGATGCATTATGCTATGATGATGATGTCTTATGCTTATGATTCATGTTAAGAAATGGCTATGGTAGAAAATGATTTATGCCATGATTATGTTAAGAAGATGCCGTTATGCTATGATGGAAAATATGCCCATGATATGCTAGATAGGTTGGTCTATACCTTATGTTTATGTTTATACCATGTTCCATGCCATGTTAAGAATGTCTAATGATGATTATGTTTATACCATGTTTTATGCCATGATAAGAATGTTTAATTATGTTTATGCTTATGTTTATGCTTTATGCCATGATAGGAATGTTTAGTTATGTTTATGGTTATGCCATGTATCATGTCATGTAAAGTTTAAGTAGGTTTATGTTTATGCTTCATGTTTAAGACTAAATGATGATTATGTTTCATATGATTATGAATGAATGACGAATGATTTTAGTGAGTAGGAAAGAGTCTTACTAAGCCTGTGTGCTTATAGTCTTTTTCCTTATACCGCAGATCATGCAAGGGGACAATGAGGAAGCAGCAGGAGGGCAAGAATGTATGTGTGTGATAGTGACTTGGCCCAGGAAACCAAATGTTTACAGTTTATGCTAGAACTTTACTTTTGATATCTCTATGCTCGAATAATGACTCATGGAACTTTATGTTTTGATGTTAAGCATGATATGATAAGATGTTTAAGTATAAAGTCAATATGCCAAGTTTCCATGTCATTATGTTAAGAATGGTAGTAGGGGGCATGTAAGTGTAAAGTTAAAGTTATTCCGCTGCAGTATGATGTTACATGCCCTAAGTATGTTAGTGTAACGCCGCTTTATGAAAGAAAGAAAAAAAATATGCGGGCGTTACATTAGTAGACCCAAAGATTATGTCATCGACGTAGATTTGGGCAATAATGATTTCTTTTCCTAAGGTTTTAATAAATAGGGTTGAATCAATTTGTCCTTGTTTAAATTCTTTAGAAATTAGGTAAGTTGATAAGCGTTCATACCAGGCCCTAGGTGCTTATTTTAGTCCATAAAGTGCTTTAGTGAGTTTGTAAACATGGTCAGGTTTTTCTAAGTCCTCAAAACCAGGGGGTTGTACTACATAGACTTGTTCCTTAATGAATCCATTTAGAAAGGCTGACTTTACATCCATTTGGTATAGTTTAAATCCTTTATGGGATGCAAAGGCTAATAACATCCTAATGGACTCAAGTCTAGCTACCGGGGTATAGGTTTCGTCATAATCTAACCCTTCTACTTGACTGAATCCTTTCGCTACTAAGCGGGCTTTATTTCTGACTATTTCTCCTTGATCATTTAACTTATTTCTAAAAACCCACTTAGTGTCAATGATGGATTTGCCCTCAGGTTTAGGTACTAGTTCCCAGACTTGGTTCCTCTCAAATTGGGCTAACTTTTCTTGCATAGCTATGATCTAATCAGGATCAGGTAGGGCTTCCTCTATTGTCTTAGGTTCTATTTTTGAAATCATTGCTATCTGACTGAGGTTTCTATAGGAAGACCTAGTTCTGACTCCTAGAGTTGGATCATCCACAATTTGATCAGTTGGGTGGCTGAGTCTGGGTTTCTTGGTTTTTCTGGAACTTGGTTCAGCCTCAGGTCCGGCTGGTCGATTTGGTTCAATATTTGATTCAACATTTGGTTCAACTTTTGGTTCAATTGACTCACTAGTTGGTTCAATAGTTAGTTCATTTAAGGGTTTAATTAAAGGTTCAACAGTTTGTTCATTATCTTCTTGATCAGTATTTGATGAAGTCAGATCTGGATTATCAGATTTTGAGTTGATTTCTTCATCAAATATTAGATTTTTTGTTTCTTCAATTTTCTTAGTTTGTTTGTTGTAAACCCTATAGGCTCTGCTTGTTGTTGAATATTCTAGGAAGATGCCTGGGGTTGACTTAGACTGGAATTTACCTAAATAGTCCTTAGTGTTTAGGATATGGACTTTGCACCCAAAGACCCTTAGGTAGTGTAGGTTAGGAAGTCTATGGTAATATAATTCATAGGGTGTTTTATTGTGTCGTTTGTTAATTAGGACCCTATTTTGGATGTAGCAAGTCGTACTAATTGCTTCTGCCCAATATTGGTTAGCTAAGTTGAATTCATTGAGCATAGCCCTAGCGGCTTCCTGTAGGGTTCTATTTTTCCTTTTGACTATCTCATTTTGTTGGGGGGTTTTAGGACATGAAAATTCGTGTACTTACCCATTTACCTTACAAAATTCCTCGAACCGTTCATTTTCAAACTCTCCCCCGTGGTCACTCCTAAGTCTTTTGATTTTAGTATCGTTTTGATTTTCAATTAACTTACAAAAGTCATTGAATAGGTTTAGGGTTTCATCTTTGGTCTTTAGAAACCTAACCCAGGTAAACCTAGAGTTATCATCGACTATTACTAAGCAGTACTGATTTCCGCTTAGTGACTTGGCTCCATGTGAATCAAATAGGTCAAGGTGCAGGAGCTCAAGTGTAGTTTGAGTTAGATCAGACTGAATTAATTTGTGATTAGACTTGGTTTGTTTACCTTGATTACATGATTTACATATTATGTTTTCATGATTCTTAATTTTAGGGATACCTTTAATTAGACCAAGTTGGGTGATTTTTGAAATTATTCTCAGATTAGTGTGACCTAATCTCCTATGCCAGAGGTTTGATTGTTCTAATTGAGTTAATATGCATTTAGGTACTAGAGGTAGGTTTATAGTGTAAACATTATTTTTCCTAGTGCCCTTAAGCATGATTTCTGAGTCTTGCAGGTTTCTAATCAGGTAGTTAGAATTGGTAAAGGTAACTACATAACCAGTATCACACAATTGACTTATGCTAAGCAAGTTAAATTTAAAATCTTCAACCAAAAGAACTTTCATAATAACAAAGTCAGATTTAAGTTCAATATTACCTGACCCAATTACCTTGAGTGTAGCATTGTTGCCAAATGCTACTGAGCCTAGGTTTTTGAACTTGAGTTTGGTGAATTTCAATTTATCCCCAGTCATGTGTCTGGAGCATCTGCTATCCAACATCCATTGGTCCAAATCTTTATGTTCCTACACATAAAGAGGTTTGTTGATTTGGATCCAATTAGAATTAGGAATAGCTTAAATTGATTTTCACAGCCTAGTCTGTCTCACCCAATCTAGAGTTATCAATCACGTTTGCCTTATGGGTTTTTGTGAGACAGGTTTTAATAGATAGAATTATTAAAAAAAATGATTTATTTTGAAAAACATAAATTAATTTTGAAAACAGTTGATTTTGAGTTTATTTAAAAAAAATGTTTGAATCTACACTTAACTGAAAATTTATGTTAGATTTGACTTAGACAAAGAATAATTGGAATTTGAATTTCAAAAATTGGCTTCCAGGTCTTGGCGAGGCACTAGGCCTTCTTTGGCCGTAGCCTTATTGGATCATCAACCCTTTCCTTGACAAAGCCTTTAATGAAATTTCATTTTCAAAATTATTTTTTAAAAAATTCTGGTCTAACTAGTTTGGGTCTTGGATCGGTAGCTTCGGCTAGTTTCACCAATCTAAAGAGACCAAGTAGAGTATACTTGACCTTATTAGAAGAGGCTTCCCTAACGTACTATCATCACAGCGCCACCCAATACTATGTTATTCATATTTCAGTTAAGTTGGTTCAGTCCTTAATCTAACCATTCCTAAGTCTAAGCATGGTAAATTGCAGAGATTAAATAAACAAGCAATCATGCAATTTAAAACAAGAATAGAAATTTATTTAACTATGAATATTGTTTTTAATTTGGCTCCCCCTAAACTAAAGCTGCGATAATGGTTCGGCAAGATGTGAATCTTGTCCTTGGAGATCCAATACTGATTTGATCCAATTTGTTTGTTCAGGCACAGTTTGGGTACCCATGCCTGAGCTTTAGGTCTGGACTGGTTCAGTACAGCATAGTAGGATCTTTGTCTAGATTTGGTTCTATAGCCTAATCCGGATCGATTTAGAACCGACTTCTGTTTTTCAAGAATCATGTCAAGACCCTTGGAACCAGAAGTGAACCGTTCTTAGGCTGATCTAAGGTCCTTGACTTGAGTTTTCAAGGAGGAGTTCTCTTTCTCAAGTTTTTCAACTTGAGTAGAGGTTCCTTCTTGAACCTTCTCAGTTAAGGATCTAGAGTCAGCTCCCTCTTTCAGGAGTTTTATTTCCTGTCGGAGAGATTCGACTCGGAGTTTAGCATTCGCCAAGTCTCGAGAAAGATAGGCAATTAATTCATTTAACTGATTTCTAGAAAAACCACTTACAGTGATTTCGCCGTCCTCTGAAAATGTATGTTTGCCGTCGTCCGATTCTGATTCTGACTCGGTCTCGATTTCTTCTGAGGCGGTTAGTGCGAGCAGGTTCGACTGTGGGACCTCTTCTTTTTCTTCGGAGGAGGACTCGTCCCACGTTGCCTGAAGGGCCTTCTTCTTTCTCGTCTTCTTTGTTTCCTTCAGATTGGGGCATTCAGTCTTGCAGTGACCCTTTTTCTTGCATTCGTAACAGGTCACGTTTGGTTTGTTCTTTTCATTTGAGGGTTCAGCTGGTTCTTCCTTTCTTCGGCTGGCTTTCCTTCTGTTGGTCTGGTTTTTTAGTTCTTTGTAGTAGTCCTAGGCTAGCCGAACCAGCTTAGGCCGATTTCCCTCGCTGTCTTCTGATTCTGAATCTGAATCAGACTCGGGTGCAGGTTGAGGCTTCTTCTTGGTTGTCTTTCCAGCTTTACCTGCAACAAAAGCAATGCCTTTCTCGGCCAGATTGCAGTTAGTCTGTTCATGTAATTCGAGTTCAGAAAACAGTTCATCTAACTTGATTTTAGAAAGATCCCTTGAAACTTTGTACGCATCTACCATTGATGCCCAAAAAGTATTTCTTGGCAAAGCATTAAGGGCGTACCTTATCAGGTCACGGGTTTCTACCTTGTGACCGATGGTGTGTAGACTGTTCATCAGCTCCTGAATTCTGGCGTGGAGCTGAGCTGCAGATTGGCTATCGTTCATCTTGATGGTATACAACTTGTTCAGCAGAAGGTCCCTCTTGCTGATTGAGTGTCAAAGGTGCCTTCATGTAATTCGATTAGCTTACCCCAGAGTTCTTTTGCGCTGTTGAATGGACCCACCCGGTTCAGCTCCTCTTTAGTTAGGCCGCCTTGGAGTGTTTGGGTCGCTTTAGCATCAGCTTCAATTTTCTTTTTAAGTGATGTGTCCCATTCAGTGTAAGATTGTTGTACTCCGTCAGCATTCTTCGGTATTTCCAGTCCGGACTGGATTATTATCCACATGTCCACCTGAGTTTTCAGGTGGACTTCCATCCTACTCTTCCAGTAGGAGAAATCCTCCCCACTGAAGAGCGGTGGTCTGGTGGTGCTGAAGCCTTCTTGCATGGCCATTTAGGATATACAAAAAAGAGATAGAAAAGAGAGAATGCCCCAAGACTTGGTCTTGGATTAGTAGTGCGGGAAAAAGAGAAAACAATTATCAAGTGGTGTTGCACCGGTCTCGATTAACAATAAAAATTCGAAAAACAAATAAAAACAATTTGAAAAAAAAAAAATCCGAAAAATTCTCAAATTGGTGGTTGCACCAAATTTGAGCTTCCCCGCTCTGATACCACTTGTTGGATCGATAGAATACGATAGAGGGGGGTGAATATCGTAAACCGTTTCGGATTTAGAGAGAGAATGCACAGCGGAAAATTAACACGAAAACCAAACGCGAACACAAGGATTTACTTGGTTCGGAATCGCGGTCGGCTCCTACTCCAAGGCCCACGGTCGTTGACTGTTTACTGCGGGCAATTCTATATGTGCGCAAAATGTTTACAGCAGAATATCACAGTTGTAGTATAGTAAACTGAAACTTAAAACACTTCGTTACCGACGCCCGGTGTGGATTGTACTTCGGAGCAGAGGGTCGTGTCGGCGCTTGTATCTCGAGATGGGAGGTTTCCGGAGCAGAGCGCTTGAGTCGAAGAGCGTATTGGCGTTGGAAGAATGTGTTGAGAAGCCTTGGGGGTCGAGCTCCTTATATAGTTAGCCTGAGGGCGCCCGGGACGTTGGGGGCGCCCTCCATGTGTCACTTGATCCGGCAAACTCTCGGTCAGCCATTATCCCTCCAGGATCGGGCTGAGGTTTGACGGGGGCCCCGAGACGCAGGGGGCGCCCGGGTTGACTCGGTCCGCTGGCTTCTCGCTAGCTTGAACTCTATCCGCTTCGTTGGCTTGGACCCAGGGCGCCCGATGCGTCCGGGGCGCTCGGGAGCACCGCGGCGCCCGGGAGCATGGGGGCGCACCACCCAGTGAGCTTCCGAAGCGTTTTCTTGCTCAACTCTTGTTTGGCTTTTACCTAGGCGCCCCTGGGGCGCCCGGGACCTCCCAGGCGCCCAACCCAGCTGCTGCCTCTCTCCTTTGAGGCGTTCTGAGCTGCAGAAACTCTTTCCTTCGGTCCTGCATCCGGGGTTAGTACCAAACATGATAAAGCAAGTATGTTAGTGAGTCTTACAGTCATAGCTGTCTTGGTTCTGACTTTGGGTCTCCAAAATGGAACACTAGGTCTAACCGATGCCTAGTGTTCCTTCGACGGGGAACGCGTCCTCACCTACTCCTCTCACGAGAATTTACCTGTTGCTAACCGGCTCCTCTGGTTGGACTTTTGCCCAGCAGTCCTTCGCCAGGTGCCTAGCTGTCCTTCGCCAGGTCTTCAGTACCAAGCAGTCCTTCGCCTGGTGCCCAGCAGTCCTTCGTTAGGTTTTCGGTTCCAAGCAGTCCTTCGCCTGGTGCCCAGCAATCCTTCGCCAGGTCTTCGGTTCCAAGCAGTCCTTCGCCTGGTGCCTAGCAGTCCTTCGCTAGGTCTTCGGTTCTAAGCAGTCCCTCGCCTGGTGCCTAGCAGTCCTTCGCTAGGTCTTCGACTCCTAGCAGTCCTTCGCTAGGTGCCCAGTAGCCCTTCGCCAGAACTTAGGGTTCTGATGCCTAGCAGTCCTTCGCTAGGACTTCAATCTGCACACTCAAGTATCATGTTAGATAAAGATAACATCTTAACTTTTGTCCCCTTTGCCATTATCAAAACACAGGTTCGACTTGGGTGCTGTCTGCACCAACATGATCCTTAACCCACCAGGACTTTTATCCCCTTGGTCCACCCGACCTACTAGGACTTCACTGCCTAGCCGCAACTAGAACTTCTCTACCTAGTGTCTGGTCCTCTTGATCAAGACACGGGAGCCCACACTGCTTTTGTTCAAGACTTAACCCACAAGGTTATATCTTGATCATGACTCTAGCTCGTGCTTCTTTAGGCGGTTAGTCCAGTGAAGAGCGACCTGGCTCTGATACCAATTGTTAAGACTAGAAGGGATTTAGATATCTCCATAATAGCATGATATTGTCCATTTTGGGCCAAAGCCCTCATGATGTTAGTCTTGGGCTCTCCCCAAAAGGTCGCATACCAATGGAGATGTCTTTTCCTTATAAGCCTATTATCTTTTCCATGTGTTTTTAATGTGGGACTATGTTTGCAACCTTGCAACCCTAACAACCCCCCTTCAAACAAAGAACCACAAGACTCCCTCAAGTGGAAAGCCTTTCCTTTTAATATATGATCCTCAACCCACCAAGGCTTTCTGCCCCTCGGTCCACCCTGACCTACTAGGACTTCACCGCCTAGCCACAATTAGGACTTCTCTACCTGGTGTCTAGTCCTCATGATCAAGACATGGGGGCCCACACATCGTTTATTCAAGGCTTAACACTGATGGTTAGATCTGAATTATGACTCGAGCTCGAGCTTCTTTTGGCAGTTAGTCCGGTGAAGAGCAACATGGCTTTGATACTAATTGTTAGAACCAAAAGAAATTTAGATATCTTGACAATAGAATAATATTATCCACGTTAGGCTCAAGCCTTCATGGTTTTACTTTTGGGCTCTCCCCAAAAGACCTCATTCCAATGGAGATATTTATTTTCTTATAAGCCTATGATCATTTATATGTATTTTCAATGTGGGACTATGTTTGCAACTTTGCAACCCCAACAATCTCCCCTCCCTCAAACAAAGGATCATAGGCCCCCCTCAAGTGGAAAGTCTTTCCGTTTAATGTCTGACCCTCAACTAACCAAGACTTTCTGCCCCTCGGTCCACTCGACCTTCTCTGTCTGGTGTTTGGTCCTATTGATCAAGACATGGGAGCCCACACTTCCTTTGTTCAAGGCTTAACCCACATGGTTAGATCTGTATCATAGCTCTAGCCCGTGCTTCTTTCAGAGGTTAGTCCGGTGAAGAGTGACCTGACTTTGATAACAATTGTTAGGACCAGAAGGGATTTAGATATTTCTATAATGACATGATATTGCCCACTTTGGGCCTATGCCCTGATGGTTTTGATCATGGACTTTTCCCAAAAGACCTCATACCAATAAAGATATTTTTTTCTTATAAGCCTATTATCTTTTGCATGTGTTTCCGATATGGGACTATATTTGCAACCTTGCAACCCCAACAATTTCAACTTAATAAATTTTACTTAATTTAAAACATTGATTAATTTTATTTAATTAAACTTAAATTTACTTTAGAACATAATTTAATTAAACTAAAACTTAATGAAACCTTAACTTAATTAAACTCAAACTAAATTAAATCTTAATTTTACCTCAATCAATACTTTAACTTAATTAATTTTACCTTAATGATGGCGTTGAATAGCCCGTGGCGGACACGTAGACTGAAGAAGCTGGGTGGCAAGATGTGGCGAGTCTGAGCGACTCCCCTTTTAGAGCTCCCAGGACACTCTCGGGAAGAGGATCCTCCGGGCCACTGGAGATGAAATCAGAAAACCCCTCCCGGGATCACCCCGGAAAGTCGGGTCACGAGACCACCTCGGCGAAGCGGAGTGCCCGGGACCTCCAGGGCAAGAAGACCCCGAGATCATCTCGGGAAAGCGGAGCCCAGATAGCATTCAACCTCAAGTAACAGTCCCCCTTTTTTCTTGGATCTGCGGATAATCATCCCCACTATCGCGGAGCTATCATGACCCTTAAATGTCGCAACGGGTTGAACTTAATGATGGCGTAGACAGTTTCAAAGACTATCTGATAACCGACGAAGGGGGGGGACATGGCATAGATCAGGGGGATGCACCAAGGCAGTCACCGCAGGTATAAAAGGTATTCCAACCCCTCCGGAAAAGGGGGTATGCATTCTTCACTACACACATACTATCTTGCCTTCTTTTCATTTTCTCCATCGAGGCACTGACTTGAGCGTCGGAGTGGGCTCCGCCGAACAACCTCCGATGTGTTCCCCTAACGCTCGTGTTAGTTTCACAGGGTGTGACTTCCTCTTCGATCGTCAGCGTTCACGTGGGCAGAAGCCTGGTGACTGGCCATTGACGTTGATTCCTTCCGGAACAAATTTGGTGTCGTCTGTGGGAAACCAGTAAAGCACCCGAAGGAGCACCGATGGTAGAGCCGGCAGGACAACCCATTGTCTTGACGAAAGAGGAACTGGACCGGTTAGTAGCCAATGCCATCAAGGGGGCGCATGAACAACACCAAATCGAGCAAGTCGCCTCACAGCGAGGTTCTTCTGGATGAGAGGAGATCCCCAGGGTTTCCCTCTCACACCCCCAACCGCGAAGATTCGTCACACCTCCATGGCGACGCGCCGAAGCACCCTTGGACCACTGATGAGATTCTCTCAGAGACATCGAGAAGGCCAACTTGGTAGCCTCCAGCGTGCAGAGGCACGAAGAGGGACAAGGGAAAAGGGAGGAACCTAAGGCCTCCCATAAGGTTCCCTCTACTCCCTTCTCATCTGAGATCGTGGAAGACCCCATGCCGAAGCAGTTTCGTGGGCCTGGGATCATTGATTATGACGGGAAGACAGATCTGGACGATCATGTCTGTAAGTATGAAAACGTAGCACTCCTACACCAGTATACTGACGGTGTAAAGTGTCGAGTGTTTTTGAACACCCTGTCCGGAGCAGCCCAACGATGGTTCTAGAGGCTGCCACCTGGTTCTATCAACTTCTTTGCGGAGTTTAGAACCGCCTTCCTCCACCACTTCACCAGTAGTCGTCACTATCAGAATACGACATTCCATCTATTTGCCCTCAAGCAGAAGCCGAAAGAGCCACTTAAGGAGTACATCCATCAGTTCAACAGGGTGGTGCAAGACGTGCCCAGTGCGACTTTGGAAATCCTCGTCAGTGCCAGTACACAAGGGCTCGCGGAAGGGGATTTTTTCTAATCCCTAGTGAAGAAGCCACCCATAAGATTTGATGATCTGCTAGAGTGTTCTATCAAGCACGACAACGTGGAGGAGGTAGAATGCGCCCATCGCAAGGAACCAGCTGGAGTCCTCCCTCAAGCTGTTCCTCGGTCTGAAAGGAGGGAGCCCCTAGCTCCAACTCGAGGAAAAGACCTTCACCTCGGGAAGGACCAGTGGGTTGGTAGGCGAACGCTGGTCTAGACGGTGGATAACGAGCAGCTAGAGCCATTGACAAAGTATTGCGGTTTCCACAGCAGTACAACACACTCCACTGAGGAGTGTCATGCCTTGAAGACGAAATTGAGTGAGGAGGCAGACACCATGTAACGACCCGGAAAATTCTCTTAATATTCTATGAAAATATTGAGCATGTTTAGATAATTTTCGAAGGATCTAGAAGTATTGATACAAACTTTGGACTAGAAAATCCGTGTTTTCTCATTTAAATTGAGAAAACTAAGTACTAATGGGCCTTATATGGGCCTTTCTAGCACCATAATTATTGTTGGATTTTTGGGAAAAATTAGTATAAATATAAATAGGATTTAATTAGACATATTAGCATGAATAGGGGTAAGTCTTAGCTTAATTTTTCTACTTAAATTGAGAAATTAGGTACTAATGGGCTTTAAATGGGCTCCAAAAATGGGTATTAATTAGGTGAATTTTATATAAATATAAAAGAATTTTATTTAGGAATATTAGCATAATTATGGGGGATTTTAGGGGAATTTTCGAAATAAGAGGGAATTTTCGAAAATAAGAAAAAGGGGTTTAAATAAAATAAAAATAAAATAAAAATAAAGGTGCATGGGCCAAGGATTGAACCTTAGACCTCTTGAACAACTATGAATGCTTTAACCAACTAACCTAGCAAGGAATTCTTATGAGGAAAGGAAGTGGATGATGGTTAAGTAGTAGAAGAAGATGAAGGGCCATGGAAAACTCTTCATTTGCCTCTTTAAAGGAGCTATAAAGAGGGGGTTTGGGGGGTTACTTCTCTTCATCATCAAGTGCATTTGCTCCCCTCCTCCCTCCTCATTCTAGCCGAAACTCTAAGGAAGAGTTCCCCCTTGGAAAAGCTTCCACCAAGGCTCCATCACCCAAGATCTAAAGTTCTTACAAGGATTCAAGGACTAGGTGTGGTCAAGAGACATCAAGTCTTCTTCCTTCTCTCCATCCAAGGTCTAAAAATTTAGAAACCCCAAGGTAAGACTCCCTCACCTGTGGTATAATAGTTATCTATGATTTCCATGATTTTTTAGCAGGATATATGGGTTAGTTCTTGGATGTTATGTTGAAAGGAAAGAAAAACCAAGGTCCTTAAGTTTATGGATTTCGGCCAGCATGATTTAAAAGTCTATAAATATGCTAAAAATCTTTATAATGTTATTTTATGTTCGCTTATGATGTGTAAGAGTTAAAATTTTTGGAGTACCCTAGAGACCCTATGGGTTTCGGCCAACAACAAGGAAAGAAAATCCAAGACCCTAGGTTTGTGGGTTTCGGCCACCATGATTTTGGGGTCTATAATTATGCCAAAAATCCTGATAAAGTTTTTTAAGGTTCCCTTATTATGTTTATCTAGTAAATATAATTTTTGGAAATTTTTGGAGTACCCTAGAGACCCTATGGGTTTCGGCCAACAAGGAAAGAAAATCCAGGACCCTAGGTTTGTGGGTTTCGGCCATGCTGATTTTTGGGTCTATAATTATGCCAAAAATCTTGATAATGTTGTTTAATGTTCCCTTATGATGTTTAGTAAGTAAATATAATTTTTGGGAATTTTTGGAGTACCCTAGAGACCCTATGGGTTTCGGCCAACAACAAGAAAAAGAAAACCAAGAACCCTAGGTTTGTAGATTTCGGCCACCATGATTTTGGGGTATATAATTATGCCAAAAATCTTGATAATATTGATTAATGTTCCCTTATGATGTGTAGTAAGTAAATATAATTTTTGGGAATTTTTGGGGTACCCTAGAGTACCCTAGGGTTTCGGCCAACATGAAGGACCCATGTGTAAGGTTGGTTTTAAACCCTAAGTATATGTTTTTATGTTTTATCATGATATAAGGGAGATGAAGGGTGTTTAGGTGAATGTTTCACATGGGCTACATACCCTATAGGTTTCGGCCAAGGATCTAATCTAGGACTAGAGTTGGGTTAAACCTACCAAGATGCTTGGGTATAGGTTATTAGGAGGTATACTTAAGTAAGGTGGAAGAATACCATGTTAATTAAACCGTTAGCTTATGTGTCATGAAATATATGTTAGGTCATAGAATGTTTAGACATGTGCCATGATTTAGGAATGATATGTATGTATGTCATGATGTATGAATGATATGTATGTATGTCATGTCTTATGAATGATATGAATGTATGCCATGCTTGTGTGTGTATGCCATGCTATATGAATGATGTGTACCTATGCCATGTCTAATAATGGAAATGATGAATGAAGGTAAAGTATGATGAATGAATGAATATGCTATGCATGATGATGCCTTTAAGGCATAATGATGATGAAAGAATGATGAACGAATGAATATGCTATGAATGATGATGAATGAAGAAGCATATGAAAGCATTTATTTTATTTTATGGGCTTGTACCGGACCTAAGTAAGGTCCACGGTTCTAGAATACCGATGATGCTGTCCACGGTTCGGGACTACCGATGATGCTGTTCTTACGGTTCGGGACTACCGATGAAGCTGTCCTTACCCTAGTAGGTCGAGATTAGCTACCTCGTATTTACTTAGGGATGCGCGCATATGATGAATGAATGTGGTACAAGCCAGGGCCCAATGAAAGTTATGATTATGTTAAAAGCATGTTTTCAAGATTAAGCATCCTTATATATATATATATATATGCACGATTGCCACATGCATCCATTCATGTTATGCATTATGTTCTTTTACGAAAAGTATGTTATGAAGGTATGTTCATGCCATGATTTCATTTATGTTTATGCCATGATTTTATTTATGTTTATGCCATGATATTATTTATGTTTATGCCATGATATTATTTATGTTTATGCCATGATTTTCTTTATGTTTATGCCATGATTTTATTTATGGTTATGCCATGATATTATTTATGTTTATGCCATGATTTTATTTATGTTTATGCCATGATATTATTTATGTTTATGCCATGATATTATTTATGTTTATGCCGTGATGTTATTGGTGATTATGTCATGATTTTATGCTAGGTTAGAATGCCATGCTTTAATTATGTTTATGCTAAGTTAGGACGCCATGAGTTTATTGATGTTTATGTTAGTTTAGGATGCCATGATTTTATTTATGTACATGTTAGTTTAGGATGCCATGATTTTATGCTAGGTTAGAATGCCATGCTTTAATTATGTTTATGTTATGTTAGAATGCCATTATTTTATTCCTGTTCATGCTAGTAGGGGATGCCATGATTGTAATTAGATTTTTCACGCCATGAATGTTTACGATGTTTATGTCTATATCAAGTATTATGTCATGCTATGAATGTTTACGATGTTTATGTCATGTCAAGTATTATGCCATACCTGAATGTTTATGGTTATGTTTATGCCATGCTGTGAATGGGATGAAGCTATGTCCATGACATGTCAAATGAATGCTAAGTGATGATAAGGATGATGTTCTAAGTAAAGCGCTAAGTGCGCTAATGTTTCATATGTTTATGATTAAGTGACGGATGGTTTTAGTGAGTAGGAAAGAGTCTTACTAAGCCTGTGTGCTTATAGTTTTATTTTCTTATACCGCAGATCACGCAAGGGAACAGTAAGGAAGCAGCAGGAGGGCATTGCAGAATGTGTGTGATAGTGACTTGGCCAAGAGACCATATGTTTGCTTGTCTTATGATAGAACTTTACCTTTACTACTAAGTACTTGAATATGACTATGACTCTATGACATGATGCTAAAGTATGACAGAATGCTAAAGTATGTCATGATGCTAAGTATGATATGATGCTAAAATATGACATGATGCTAAGTATGTCATGATGCTAGGAATGGTAGAAAGTGCATGTAGGTGTAAGTTTAAAATTTTCCGCTGCATTATGATGTCTACATGCCCTAAGTATGTTAACGTAACGCCGCTTTATGGTGGTCAAAAAAAAAGCGGGTGTTACAGGTTGGTATCAGAGCCGTAACCATCTCACTACACACACATCAAGCCCTCTCCTGCAGCTTCCTAGTAAGTATCTTTAAGTGTATTTTATGTTCTATTATGTTTCTCGAATAATGATACCTATGACTATAGAATATGCAAGTATGAACAATGATGAAAAGTACTTTGAGATAAGTACCTATGAACCATATATATTTCGGTATATTATATTATTTTAGGAATTAAATATTAGCATAATATAGGGGTAAAAAAACTGATATTGGCCATACTTGTCTTTGGTGAAGAAAAACATGGCCAGAAGACAGAGTAACCGGCTTAACGAGACAACACCAACGCCTGACCTGATGCAACTAGTAACCCAGCTCCAACGTCAAGTTACCGAACAGCAGCAAACTATTAACACCTTAATGAACCAACAGGAGAACTCTACTACTCCGCTAGTGAACCAGACTGCTGCGCCTGTGGCGCCTACGGTTACACATACTCCTCCACCGAGCTCGATCCCTGTGGCACGACAGGAGGCTTATTTGATCCAGTGGTTAAGACTGAAACCGGAGAATTTCTCGGGTACCGGCGAACCCTGGGACGCCCAGGCATGGTTCAAGACGGTGGAAAGTACACTAGAGCTGCTAGACTGGCCTGAGCAGGAGAAGGTCAAGTGCGCATCATTCTGCCTATCGGGGGATGCCAGAATGTGGTGGGAGAGGGTTAGGACCAAGAGATAAGTAAACCAGATGGCGTGGGCTGATTTTGAAGCAGAATTCTTTGAAGAATTCTTCAATATGCGGGTTACAACCAAACACTACGACGAGTTTACGGAATTCCGTCAGGGCAACCTCTCGGTCAATGAAGCTGTGAAGAAATTTAATCGACTGGCCCGCCTGTGCCCTGAGCTAGTCTGCACAGAGAAAGAGAGGGTCCGACTTATGCTGAAGATGTTACGGCCCGAAATAGCTCTGAACGTGGCTGGTGGAGTTAACAGGCCCCAGACCGCCGAGGAACTGTTTAGTAGTGCTTTACTCACTGAGCACTATCTGAATAGTATCATTCAGCAAAGGAAGGCGACGAACGAAAGTAAGAATCAAGTTTATTTTAAGATGCTCGATTCTTGCTCACATTACCCTTAATGTTCCCTCTATTAATGATTGCTTAGGAGGTCAAAAGCCCCAGAGCAATCAAGCAAATTGGAAGGGAGATCAGAGTGGTAAACGAAAGCCATGGAACAACTCTTAAGAGGGCCCAGCAAATAAGCAGCCCAAGCCTTCCCCGTGCGCAACATGCGGGAAAAACCACTCCGGGGAATGTCGCAAGGGTACGAACCAGTGTTACAATTGTGGTGTGGAAGGACATATGGCGGCTTCCTGCCCTACCAAGAATCAGGTCTCTCCCCAACCACTAGCTCAGTACCAGGGAGCACCAGCGAAATTATATTAAATGCCGGCCGAGCTGGAGGGTACCCCGCTGCTGGAGGCTCCTCCAACGGAGACAAATGCCAGGGTTTTCTCGGTTACCAAGGAGGACGCTGCGGAAGCTTCCACGGTGGTCACAGGTCAGATACTTATTTCCAGTCAGTATGCTACTGCATTATTTGATACTGGGGCAACACACTCATTCATTTCGGTACCCTTTACCAAGAAGATAGATAGGCTTCCGCAAGTGCTAAACTGCAGGTTCTTAACGACCCTACCCTCGGGAGAAATAATGACATCCACTCATGTGCTGGGTGCAGTGCCAGTCAGAATTGCAGGAAGGGAACTGTACTGCGATCTGATAGTGCTCGACATGAAAGATTATGATGTTATAATAGGAATGGATTTCCTGGGTAAATACGGTGCTTCTATTGAGTGCCGTAAGCGAAAGGTGGTCTTTCGACCTGAGGGAAGTTCTAAGTTCGAGTTCATCGGGGAGCCAAGGAAAAGAACCGGGAAATATTTATCAGCTCTCCAAGCCCAGAAGATGTTAGACAAATGATATACTGGATTTTTAGCATATGTGGTTGATGCCAGTCAAGTGAAGAATTGGAAGCTGGAAGATGTCCGGGTGGTATGTGATTACCCAGAGGTTTTCCCCGAGGAATTACCAGGATTAGCTCCTGAGAGAGAAGTTGAATTTGAGATCGAATTAATTCCTGGTACTAACCCGATCTCCAAGGCACCTTACCGTATGGCGCCAATTGAATTAAAGGAGCTTCAGGAACAGTTACAGGAGTTGTTGGATAAGGGATTTATTCGCCCTAGTCATTCCCCGTGGGGAGCTCCAGTACTGTTTGTGAAGAAGAAAGACGGATCTATGCGAATGTGCATAGATTACCGAGCGCTAAATGACGTAACAATAAAGAACAGGTATCCCCTTCCGAGGATAGATGACCTGTTTGACCAATTAAAGGGGGCCACTGTTTTCTCAAAGATTGATCTGAGGTCTGGTTATCATCAGGTTAGAGTAAAACAGGAGGATATTCCAAAGACGGCTTTCCGAACGAGGTACGGGCACTTTGAGTTTGTTGTTATGCCTTTTGGCGTGACGAATGCCCCTGCTATGTTTATGGACCTTATGAATCGGGTGTTCTCGTCGTTCCTCGACAAATTCGTGATCGTCTTCATCGACGATATTCTTATCTATTCGAGGACCCAAGAAGAGCACACGGAGCACCTGAAGATAGTATTAGAGATTCTTCGGGAAAAGCAACTATATGCGAAATTTTCCAAATGTGAGTTCTGGCTTGATCAAGTGGGCTTTTTGGGCCATATTATTTCTAAAGATGGAGTTATGGTGGATCCAATGAAGGTTGAAGCGGTGAATAACTGGAACCGGCCAAAGAATGCCAGCGAGATCAGAAGTTTTCTGGGATTGGCAGGCTATTATAGAAAATTTGTGGAGGATTTCTCGAGGATTGCAGCCCCTTTAACGGCTCTCACCCGGAAGGATAAGAAGTATGAATGGACAGAAGACTGTGAAAAGAGTTTCTTGGAACTGAAAAGGAGACTCACAAGTGCGCCAATCCTTGCCCTTCCAGAATGTAATCAGAGCTTTGATATGTATAGCGATGCCTCCAAACTAGGACTTGGAGCGGTACTTATGCAGAAGGGAAAAGTTATTGCCTATGGCTCTCGACAACTCAAGGAATATGAACAAAATTACCCCACTCATGATCTGGAACTGGCTGCGGTGGTCTTCGCTCTTAAGATATGGAGGCATTATCTGTATGGGGCGCAGTGTCGAATTTATACGGACCATCAGAGTCTGCGATATTTCTTCACTCAGAAGGATCTGAATATGAGGCAACGCCGATGGCTTGAGTTGGTAAAAGACTATGACTGCGAGATCCTCTATCATCCAGGGAAGGCAAACAAGGTGGCCGATGCACTCAGTCGAAAGTCAAGCGCCACCCTGATGTCCATAGCCATATTACCCCGACCACTCAAAGAAGAAATTATGAACTTTGGGGTCGAGGTCATCTCCGGACGACTTTCCACCATGACAATAGCACCCCTGCTGTTCGAGGATATAGTGGAAAAACAAGATGGAGATATGAGTCTGCAGAAAATAAAACAGGAGATCCTGGAAGGAAAGGGCGATGGTTTTCATATCGCCAAAGGGGGAGTACTCTACCTTAGGGATCATTTATGTATCCCTAATGATCCGGAGCTTCGAAAGGAGATACTGGCAGAAGCTCACGGAACCCCTTACTCGATGCATCCAGGATCCACCAAGATGTATCGGGATCTGAAGGAGAAGTTTTGGTGGTCCGGTATGAAGAGGGATGTGACCCAGCATATCAGTACTTGCATGACCTGTCAGCAAGTGAAAGCAGAACACCAGCGTCCCGGAGGAGTTCTGCAGCCACTTCCAATTCCGGAATGGAAATGGGAAGATGTCTCGATGGATTTCATTTCAGGACTTCCCCGGACTACAAATGGATATGATGCGATATGGGTCATTGTGGACAGATTGACTAAGTCCGCTCACTTTTTCGCAATCAAGATGACTTATTCGATTGAGCAACTGGCTCAATTATATGTTAAAGAGGTAATCAGGCTACATGGAGTTCCCAAGACCATCATCTCAGATAGGGATGGACGTTTTACTTCGCATTTCTGGAGTGTGTTCAGAAGTCTCTCGGCACTAAATTGCGATTTAGTACCGTCTTTCACCCTCAAACTGATGGGCAAACGAAACGGGTGAATCAAGTACTAGAAGACATGTTGCGAGCATGTGCCTTGGATTTCAAGGGAAGCTGGTGTCGATATTTATGTTTAGCCGAATTCGCGTACAACAACAGCTACCAAGCTACTATTGGAATGGCACCTTACGAAGCGTTGTATGGAAGGAGATGTAGGTCTCCGATCTGTTGGTATGAGGGTGGTGAAAAGAAGGAGATGGGGCACACAACGGATCTCATTAACAGCACCACCCAAGCTATACAGAATATTCGGCAACGGATAGAAACTGCTCAGAGTCGGCAGAAGAGTTATGCCGATGTCCGGCGTAGACCCCTGGAATTTAATGTTGGGGATTTGGTATTCCTCAAAGTGGCTCCTATGAAAGGGGTGACAAGATTTGGGAAGAAAGGAAAGCTGAGTCCGCGATATGTGGGGCCGTATCTGATTTTGAAAAGAGTTGGGAAGGTGGCATACGAGCTGGAGCTACCTCCAGAGATGTCAGCTATCCATAACATATTCCATGTGTCCCTGCTCAAAAAGTGTATCCCGAATACGGACCAAGTGATCGAGCCACAGTCAGAGCAAATACAAGGGGACCTGAGTTATGAGAGCAGACCCATTCAGATTTTGGATAGAGAGGTCAAGAAGCTGAGGAGTAAGGAGGTACCCTTGGTCAAGGTCTTATGGCAAAGCCAGCGGTTCGAGGAAGCTACTTGGGAACGCGAGGACGAAATGAGGTGCAAATACCCGGAGTTATTCTAAGTTCGAGGACGAACTTTCACGAGGTATGGGGGATTGTAACGACCCAGAAAATTCTCTTAATATTCTATGAAAATATTGAGCATGTTTAGATAATTTTCGAAGGATCTAGAAGTATTGATACGAACTTTGGACTAGAAAATCTGTGTTTTCTCATTTAAATTGAGAAAACTAAGTACTAATGGGTCTTATATGGGCCTTTCTAGCACCATAATTATTGTTGGATTTTAGGGAAAAATTAGTATAAATATAAATAGGATTTAATTAGACATATTAGCATGATTAGGGGTAAGTCTTAGCTTAATTTTTCTACTTAAATCGAGAAATTAGGTACTAATGGGCTTTAAATGGGCTCCAAAAATGGGTATTAATTAGGTGAATTTTATATAAATATAAAAGAATTTTATTTAGGAATATTAGCATAATTATGGGGGATTTTAGGGGAATTTTCGAAATAAGAGGGAATTTTCAAAAATAAGAAAAAGGGGTTTAAATAAAATAAAAATAAAATAAAAATAAAGGTGCATGGGCAAAGGATTGAACCTTGGACCTCTTGTACAACCATGAATGCTTTAACCAACTAACCTAGCAAGGAATTCTTATGAGGAAAGGAAGTGGATGATGGTTAAGTAGTAGAAGAAGATGAAGGGCCATGGAAAACTCTTCATTTGCCTCTTTAAAGGAGCTATAAAGAGGGGGTTTGGGGGGTTACTTCTCTTCATCATCAAGTGCATTTGCTCCCCTCCTCCCTCCTCATTCTAGCCGAAACTCTAAGGAAGAGTTCCCCCTTGGAAAAGCTTCCACCAAGGCTCCATCACCCAAGATCTAAAGTTCTTACAAGGATTCAAGGACTAGGTGTGGTCAAGAGACATCAAGTCTTCTTCCTTCTCTCCATCCAAGGTCTAAAAATTTAGAAACCCCAAGGTAAGACTCCCTCACCTGTGGTATAATAGTTATCTATGATTTCCATGATTTTTAGCAGGATATATGGGTTAGTTCTTGGATGTTATGTTGAAAGGAAAGAAAAACCAAGGTCCTTAAGTTTATGGATTTCAGCCAGCATGATTTAAAAGTCTATAAATATACTAAAAATCTTTATAATGTTATTTGATGTTCCCTTATGATGTGTAGGAGTTAAATATAATTTTTGTAAATTTTTGGAGTACCCTAGAGACCCTATGGGTTTCGGCCAACAACAAGGAAAGAAAATCCAAGACCCTAGGTTTGTGGGTTTCGGCCACCATGATTTTGGGGTCTATAATTATGAAAAAATCCTGATAAAGTTGTTTAAGGTTCCTTTATGATGTTTAGTAAGTAAATATAATTTTTGGAAATTTTTTGAGTACCCTAGAGACCCTATGGGTTTCGGCCAACAACAAGGAAAGAAAATCCAGGACCCTAGGTTTGTGGGTTCGGCCACCCTGATTTTGGGGTCTATAATTATTCCAAAAATCTTGATAATGTTGTTTAATGTTCCCTTATGATGTTTAGTAATTAAATATAATTTTTTGGAATTTTTGAAGTACCCTAGAGACCCTATGGGTTTCGGCCAACAACAAGAAAAAGAAAACCAAGAACCCTAGGTTTGTAGATTTCGGCCACCATGATTTTGGGGTATATAATTATGCCAAAAATCTTGATAATATTGATTAATGTTCCCTTATGATGTGTAGTAAGTAAATATAATTTTTGGGAATTTTTGGGGTACCCTAGAGTACCGTAGGGTTTCGGCCAACATGAAGGACCCATGTGTAAGGTTGGTTTTAAACCCTAAGTATATGTTTTTATGTTTTATCATGATATAAGGGAGATGAAGGGTGTTTAGGTGAATGTTTCACATGGGCTACATACCCTATAGGTTTCGGCCAAGGATCTAATCTAGGACTAGAGTTGGGTTAAACCTACCAAGATGCTTGGGTATAGGTTATTAGGAGGTATACTTAAGTAAGGTGGAAGAATACCATGTTAATTAAACCTTTAGCTTATATGTCATGAAATATATGTTAGGTCATAGAATGTTTAGACATGTGCCATGATTTAGGAATGATATGTATGTATGCCATGATGTATGAATGATATGTATGTTTGCCATGTCTTATGAATGATATGAATGTATGCCATGCTTGTGTGTGTATGCCATGCTATATGAATGATGTGTACCTATGCCATGTCTAATAATGGAAATGATGAATGAAGGTAAAGTATGATGAATGAATGAATATGCTATGCATGATGATGCCTTTAAGGCATAATGATGATGAAAGAATGATGAACGAATGAATATGCTATGAATGATGATGAATGAAGAAGCATATGAAAGCATTTATTTTATTTTATGGGCTTGTACCGAACCTAAGTAAGGTCCACGGTTCTGGACTACCGATGATGTTGTCCACGGTTTGGGACTACCGATGATGCTGTCCTTACGGTTCGAGACTACCGATGAAGCTGTCCTTACCCTAGTAGGTCGAGATTAGCTACCTCGTATTTACTTAGGGATGCGCGCATTTGATGAATGAATGTGGTACAAGCCAGGGCCCAATGAAAGTTATGATTATGTTAAAAGCATGTTTTCAAGATTAAGCATCCTTATATATATATATATATTGCACGATTGCCACATGCATCCATTCATGTTATGCATTATGTTATGAAAAGTATGTTTACGAAAAGTATGTTATGAAGGTATTTTCATGCCATGATTTCATTTATGTATATGCCATGATTTTATTTATGTTTATGCCATGATTTTCTTTATGTTTATGCCATGATATTATTTATGTTTATGCCATGATATTATTTATGTTTATGCCATGATATTATTAATGTTTATGCCATGATTTTATTTATGTTTATGCCATGATATTATTTATGTTTATGCCATGATATTATTAATGTTTATGCCATGATTTTATTTATGTTTATGCCATGATATTATTTATGTTTATGCCATGATATTATTTATGTTTATGCCATGATATTATTTATGTTTATGTCATGATATTATTTATGTTTATGCCGTGATGTTATTGGTGATTATGTCATGATTTTATGCTAGGTTAGAATGTCATGCTTTAATTATGTTTATGCTAAGTTAGGACGCCATGAGTTTATTGATGTTTATGTTAGTTTAGGATGCCATGATTTTATTTATGTACATGTTAGTTTAGGATGCCATGATTTTATGCTAGGTTAGAATGCCATGCTTTAATTATGTTTATGTTATGTTAGAATGCCATTATTTTATTCCTGTTCATGATAGTAGGGGATGCCATGATTGTAATTAGATTTTTAACGCCATGAATGTTTACGATGTTTATGTCTATATCAAGTATTATGCCATGCTATGAATGTTTACGATGTTTATGTCATGTCAAGTATTATGCCATACCTGAATGTTTATGGTTATGTTTATGCCATGCTGTGAATGGGATGAAGCTATGTCCATGACATGTCAAATGAATGCTAAGTGATGATAAGGATGATATTCTAAGTAAAGCGCTAAGTGCGCTAATGTTTCATATGTTTATGATTAAGTGACGGATGGTTTTAGTGAGTAGGAAAGAGTCTTACTAAGCCTGTGTGCTTATAGTTTTATTTTCTTATACCGCAGATCACGCAAGGGAACAGTAAGGAAGCAGCAGGAGGGCATTACAGAATGTGTGTGATAGTGACTTGGCCAAGAGACCATATGTTTGCTTGTCTTATGATAGAACTTTACCTTTACTACTAAGTACTTGAATATGACTATGACTCTATGACATGATGCTAAAGTATGACAGAATGCTAAAGTATGACATGATGCTAAGTATGACATGATGCTAAAATATGACATGATGCTAAGTATGTCATGATGCTAGGAATGGTAGAAAGTGCATGTAGGTGTAAGTTTAAAGTTTTCCGCTGCATTATGATGTCTACATGCCCTAAGTATGTTAACGTAACGCCGCTTTATGGTGGTCAAAGAAAAAAAAAAGCGGGTGTTACACACCAAACCTTGGAGGAAGTGGAATAAGGTGGGGTATCGCCGGAGATCTCCACGGCGAAGCCTCCCCCCCCCCCCCCCCAACAGCAACCAGCGGGGGAAAACGAGACCCGAACTCGGTCTCGGTCATGGTCGGGAAGAAGGAGTTGGGGGCCTGCACCCCATAGATCTCCCTCCTTAGAAAGAGATCCCCGAAAGGGCAAAGCCCTTGTACATGGCCCGCCCTCGGGGCATGTTGGAGTAATCTCCGAGGGGCCCACCAAAGGAGATTCCCATCGGGCAAGGAAGTCTCATACCCGACTACTAGAAAACTACTCAATTGGGATGAGCCGGAGCCAATATCACGACCCTACAATCTCTTTCGGTCTAGCAGAGTTGGAAGAGGTGGAAGCTCCCCATTAAGATCCTAGTAATCCTTGCCCGCATCGCCAACCACGAGGTTATGCGCATCTTCATCGATACAGGAAGTTCTGTGAACATCCTGTACAAGGCGCCTCTGGATCAAATGCATATCGACGAGGATGAGATACTCCCGGTCTCGACCCCACTGTTCGACTTCACTAGGTATCGAGTACATCCGATAGGGCAAATCACCCTATCGCTATCATTGGGCAGCGACGTGCTTGAGAGGACCAAGAGGACACCCTTCTTGATTGTGGACGCTCCCTCATCCTACAACGCCATCTTGGGCCGCCCAGCGCTCAGTGTCATTCAGGCGGTGGTCTCTATCTACCACCAGAAGATAAAATTCCACGTAGGCGACCGAGTGGCAGAAGTCAAAGGGGATCAGCTGGTGTCTCCGACCCTCTCGTCCTCGGTAAGATTTACTTTGCATATTGTGAATCTGCCTATGTATTCTTGCTGCCTTGCAGCGAATTCATGTAATAAAGAAAGGTGCCTTCACCAAAGAGCCAGCATATCACCAACAATCAAAATCCTAATCCTTTGCGGTGCTGCGGATGCCCAGGGTACTTAGGCTTGGTCTAGGAGCTACGGACGCCCAACCAAGAATAAAAATCCTAATGCCTCGCGGTGTTGCAGATACCCGAGGTACTTAGGCTTGGTCTGGGTGCTACGGACTCCGAAACAAGAATCTAAACCCTAATACCTCACGGTGCTGCAGATGCCCGGGGTACTTAGGCTTGGTCTGAGTGCTACGGACGCCCAACCAAGAATCAAATTCCTAATAGCTCGCGGTGCTACAGATGTCCGGGGTACTTAGGCTTGTTCTGGGTACTACGGACGCCCAACCAAGAATAAAAACCCTAATACCTCACGGTGCTGCGGATGCCCAAGGTACATAGGCTTGGTCTGGGTGCTACGGACTCCGAACCAAGAATCAAAACCCTAATACTTCATGGTGCTGCGGATGCCCGGTGTACTTAGGCTTGGTCTGAGCTCTACGGACGCCCAACCAAGAATCAAAATCCTAATAGCTCGCGGTGCTGCAGATGCCCGGGGTACTTAGGCTTGGTCTGGGTACTACGGACGCCCAACCAAGAATAAAAACCCTAATACCTCACGGTATTGCGGATGCCCGAGGTACTTAGGCTTGGTCTGGGTGCTACGGACTCCTAACCAAGAATCAAACCCCTAATACCTCACGGTGCTGTGGATGCCCGGGGTACTTAGGCTTGGTCTGGGTGCTACGAATGCCCAACCAAGAATAAAAACCCTAATACCTCACGGTTCTATGGATTCCCGGGGTACTTAGGCTTGGTTGGGTGCTATGGACGCCCAACCAAGAATAAATACCATAATACCTTGTGGTGTTTCGGATGCCCGAGGTACATAGGCTTGGTCTTAGTGCTACGGACTCCCAAACAAGAATCAAAACCCTAATACCTCGAGTTGCTGCTGATGCCCGGGGTACTTAGGCTTGGTCTGGGTGCTACAGACGCCCAACCAAGTATAAAAACTCTAATACCTCGCGGTGCTACGGATGTCCGAGGTACTTAGGCTTGGTCTGGGTGCTACGGACTCCTAACCAAGAATCAAAACCTAATACCTCACGGTGCTGCGGATGTCCGGGATACTTAGGCTTGGTCTGGGGCTACGGACGCCCAACCAAGAATCAAAACCCTAATACCTCACAGTGATGCGGATGCTCGAGGTACTTAGGCTTGGTCTTGGCGCTACGGACACCCAACCAAGAATAAAAACCCTAACATCTCGCGGTACTGCGGATGCCCATGGTACTTAGGCTTGGCCTGGGTATTACGGGTGCCCAACCAAGAATCAAAACCCTAATACTTCACGGTGTTGTGGATGCCCGAGGTACTTAGGCTTGGTCTGGGAGCTACGGACGCTCAGCCGAGAATCAACACTTTAATGTCTCGCGGTGCTGCAAACGCCCGAGGTACCTAGGCTCAGTCTGTGCGCCTCGGACACCCGACCAAGGTCTCTGCGGCCCCTGAACCTCTACCCAAGAATGGGAGGAGGCTAGAAGATAGAGGGTTAACACAATCTACCAAACGAAAAGGAAACAAGCGAGACATCGGAATATTAATACAAGCATTTGCACATCAAAGATAATGAATATTTCCTTTATTTATATGGGAAATACATTGATGCTAACATCTCAGAGGAATACCAAGATACAACCAGGAGATCCGGTAAGGAAGATCGCTCCTCTACTCGGATTTTTCTCTCCCACAGAGTCGGTTGGCTCGAAACCGTCTTCCAGTAGTGGGTGAGTGGGGATCCATGCTCATTATGGTTGAAATCCTTGAATCTTCGGCCGCGGCAGAAACCTCTCGGTCCTTCATCCTAGTAATCATTGACAGATGAGAACAACTGGGGTAACACATGGACGTAACAATACTGTTCGAAGACCCCGATTACCTCTTACTGTAAAGATGCATCTAACAACAAGGATTACTACAAAATTCAAAAGGAAGAGGAGGGGGAACAGCAGCTACAACTCCTCTCCAGGTGATGGCACTGCTCCATCCCCCGGTAAACACCATCCGATGCCCAAAACTTAGGAAAATGAGCAGTTCGGAATGGGATGGCATTTGAGGCGGATAGGGGATGAACCACCAGGAGACATTGGTCGCCTAGGGAGGGGTAGAAGATGAACCATCAGGAGATGCTCTCAAGAGAAACAACTGATGTCATCTTCGCTATGCTCCCCGATGGAACACATGATGTCCCTTCTGGACTGCTCGGCCAAACCCGGGGTCCCATCTCCGCCAGGATCTCCAGCGAAACCCCGGACGTCATCTTTGCTATGCTCCCTAGCGAACAGTGCGAAACATGTGGTTCCACCTCCGCTATGCCATTTGGCGAGAAACACTACGCCATCTCCTCTTTCCGCCCAGGCGGTGCCGACGACCCCGACCGTAAAAAGGGGCAGGGGAGATTGCACTGGCATATCGCCAATTCCACAAGGAGTCTATCAGGAGAAAGAAGGCGAAATGGATGGGGAAGAACAGTTCACCCTTCTCCCCCTTTTTATAATGATCATCATCTCTCTTCACATTTATTGAAGGCAATAAATGGACGCCAATCCTGAAGCGTCACTTCTTTCTTTTCGCTGTCGGTTGGCATATCCATACGATGCCTCAAAAATCGCATTCCTTTATGGAGCACTTTAAAAGATTATCTGGGGCCCAGAAGCAACTGTTCGTGTGTCGCTGACCTCTCTGGCATCCGGTGGAAAAGGGGAGTCCCTGCGGGTCCCATAGGGGGATAACCGCAAGTTTGGTGACTGGTCTCTCGGGGCTACCACGTGGAAATCCGATCCCAAAGTCAATACCAAAAGTCCCGCGAGACACATGGTTTCACAGAGGTATATGGGTCCCCGAGACCAGTCTCGGAGACCGTTGGCGACAAGTGATGGCTCCCTGATGCCCTCTCGCTTGGGGCTTAGAGGGAAAGCCTAGAAAGTTAATCTGCAATCTGGCTCTCGGAGTCAATGAAAAACACCAAACTTTCCAACTCTCTTAGCCCTCAGGGCGAAGACAAATAATACAAAGAAGCTAAGCACACAGGCATACACAGGATAGTGGGACAAAGTGGTATTATAGTTGAAATGAGTACATCAGAGTCAGGCTCTAGAAAGATAAATAATATTACAGCTCTCTGTCCTTAGGCAGGAGCTCCTCCCAAACTCGGCCGACACTCATAAAACTCAGATTAGCATCTGGAGGCAAAAGGTGGGCCTTTTTCAGCTGGTCAATCGTCAATCGCCCAGTAGAAGCCTTGCTTCAAGCGCTTCATTACCTGGCTGACAATGATGTCGCCAAACTCATCTGACTCCAGGTATTTAGCCTTGAAGTCTGCCTCGGCCTCCTTCATACGAGAAGCCTCGGTAGCTCGAAAGTTGCACGCGACGACCTCAGCAGCCTCCCTGGCACGCCTTAGCTGCTCCATCTCTGCAGCCATTTTGTCTTAGTCTGCTAGAGCCTTCTTAAGCTTATCCGAGAAGGCACACACTTCCGACCGTGCCTGGGCCAGATCCTCCTTGAGGATAGACAGGCGATCAACCGCCATCAGGCGATCAACTTGATTGGTTATTTCCGCAAGTGCACGGTTTGTCGTCAAGTAATAAAATATCGATCCCACAGGGACTGGGACAAGTACTAGAATCTTACGAGTTTTAATTATCCAGATGAATGTTCTAATGATAAATTTGCTCTAAATCAAACAATTCAAGCGATCGAAAATCAGCGAAAGTATTGAGGGATAAAAGACAATCTTAGGATTACGGTTTCACCACGCTAACTATTATCATGACAGTTCTCCGTTGATGACTACTTATACCCAGGTCGGTTTCTTTTATTCGAATGCAACTTTACCTATCAAGGTTTCCGAAATAGACGATCTTTTCATGCTTTGAAATCCTGTCACTAGATTCCCGCAGACCTATCTAAACGTCTACCAGATTCGTAAGCTGATTCCTAATTTATCGACGGCCTCTTTTGAAGATCACGCCAATGTATCTACTTTAATTCATCTCTAGTCCTATGGCATACGTACGTAGATGACTCTTAACTGCTTTGGATCCTGTCACATGAATCCTGCAAAGCCTATCTAAACAATTACCATTTTTGTAGAAACAAATCAAAGCATCATTCAACAATCGATACAACCAACAAGGATATGCGTAATCGAACAAACAGAGTTAATAACAAATCATGAAAATAGTTAGGGCTACTCCCTCTTCCTAAGATTTACACGACTACTCCATAAATCCGGAGAATTTGACAAATAGATAGGAAATAGACATTACAAATCCTCCTTGATGGTGTTTCCCCCTCCAAGTCTCGACAAAAGAAAGCTTTTCCCTGATTTCCGCCGCCTCCCTCTCGTGTTAGGTCTTCTCCCCTTTTATAGAATCTCAGCGGCACGCCCGTGCTGATCGACACGGCCTGGACGTGTTCTCTGCGACTTCTCGTTCTTCAATAGCATGCCTTGCCCGTGCTTAACTGGCACGGGCGTGCTCTTCATGTGCCACGGCCGTGCTTAGCCAAGACACGGGCGTGTCTTCACGTGCTGAGTGGTTCGACTGATTTTGTGCATCCTGTCATCAAAATCCAACACACAGCAGTATCCTCGCCCAAAATATGTTAAACCAAGTAAAAACTATCAAATATGCCTCTAATAAGATAAAAACAAGATGAAATGCATATATATTTCATGCCCCAAAACTATACATGAGTTTCACACATCAAAGCCCCCACACTTGAACTTTTGCTTGTCCTCGAGCAAAGAAAAATAAAGACAACTTATGTGTGGAAGTCATGAAAACAGTTGTTAGCAATTCATCCCAAGATATAAAATTGGTCATAATTTTCTGAAGTCATTCCCTGAAGCTTAGCTCAAAAGATCCCTGTGTAGTGCATGTGAAAAAAAATCAACCCCCAAGGTTTTGGATACCAATCTAGATTCATCATCCCTGTTACCGTGTTCCTCTCTTTTCTAGTGTAGAGGCACTTACCTGCCCTAACACGTGGTTCGTCCCCTCAATATCACACAAGGTCTCAAAGGACCACTTTCCGAGAAGAAAAGAAAGAAGGAATTAACGGTGGTCATTTCCCCAGTAACTAGTTGACCTCAAAAGGGCACCTCTTTTAGGTGTTTCCCTAGTAGCTACCTAGTCTCAAAGGGGTGCTCCAAAAGAAATTCCATCTCCTTTTTTTTTTTCCGACTCTCTACCATTTTTGTTTTTTTTTGTTTTTTTTTTCGAAAACTCCTAGGATAAGTGTTTATCCAGTAACCAAAATGCTCATGAAGGTCACCATAGAAAATTGAGTACTAATCCGGTAAAGAAATTTAAATCCTTTTCAGATGCCTTCACCTTAAGGGTTGTGTGAAAGTGAAACAGGGTTCTTAATGAATAAGCCAAAGAGAATTTCATAGATCCAATTAAGAGTCAGGTTATACTACAAGGGATGAGAGAGCAACAAAGTATAAAAGACTCTTAAACACATAGTGTCTATTTTAATTAAGGAAAGAGATATGCCATCATCAAAATGTCATGCATGAAACTATCCTACGTACCACAAATTATATCCCAGAAAATTAAAACTAAAACCAAATCTAAAATAGGAATGCAAAAACAACCAAAAATAAAGAGAAACAACAAGAAGAAAAGGTTACCTAATAGTTATGGCAAGGTAAGGTCTAAGATCTGCGATCATCTTCCTCTTGCCATCTTCTCCTTTGCTCTGCATGAAACTCCCTTTCTTCTTGCCAAAATTTTTCCTCGCGTTCTCTTCTAGCGGCCTCAACTACAAAATATTCCTCAGCAGTAGAAAAAAAACGGTTAGCCCCTTCCATATACCCGTCAACTCGCTGATAATGCTCCTTTGAAGTGTTAGCGAACTGCTCCCACATGTTTCGATCCGCAGTATACCCCTTGCTGAAGTCCTCGAATGATGTACGGAATCCTGAAAAATCAAAAACAGAAGGTCCTGCAGAAACATCATCAGTAACAGTCCTAGGGGGTTCCGGTACATGGGGTGGACTAGATGGCTCTCCTACCATGGGTAGATCTTGTGTCCTCACATCCCTAAAAAGCCAATTACGTGTATTGCGAATGGTTGTAAGATTACTGTTTGGAAGGGGGACTTTAATATCATTTGGTAACATCAAACAATATCCCCCCTTTAATCTCCCAATCATCTTCATGTTCAAACATGCATCCAAATCCAACCGCGGACTAGCCGGACAAATCTCCAATCCATCCAACTCACACCCTAAAGCTAATGCAATCTTAGTCAAAAGTCCTCCAATAACAATTACTCCAGTCGAGCTATTCCCAATTTTCACAAGATGTCTAATTAGGTGGGCTCCAGAATCAATTTTAACACCATTAATCATGGCCCATAAAAATTGCAATTCACTTAGCCTAGCTACCCCAACACTGTCCCATCTCCCAAAAATAGTATTCGCCATGAATCTATGAAGATAGCGAAAAATTGGATTAGGGATATTAGATGATTTGGACCTAGAGGCATCATAGGGCAAGGGGTCTAAGGCAATTTCTTTCCAAAATGTACTCTCACAAAAATTTCGATGTATTTGCCTTTCCCCTCCAATAGGAAAATCAAAAATTTCATTAAACTCCTTCAAATTCATCCTATAATCGATATTCCTCAACCGAAATTCAATCAATCCTTCCTCACAATTTCTTCCTTGAATTATTTCGGCCGACAAGGAACTAAGGAATTCTAAAGTTATACTAGGGTAGGTAGGGTAATGGCTAGTCAAAAATTGTCCCCATCCCATCCTATCAGCCATCCAATATATATCTTCCTTGATACCTAACGCAGCCAATGTATAAGAATCCATATATCTAGTGGAGACTATTTTCCGTTTTTCTAGCTTGTCAAAACGAGATTTATGGATATTATCGCGAAAGATCAAACCAAAAGGGTTATCAAGACGATCACCTTGGTCTCTTGCTTTCCGTTTTCCTTTGTCCTTTGAAGAAGAGGGTGCTTTCCCCGTTTTCACACGCTTGCTCATCTTTGTCGGAGGAAGATCTTCACCGGAGCAGGTCTTGGAGATGAATGGGAAGAATGGAGATGATCGGACGCAGCTCTGGAACGGAAATGATCGGCGGAAGAAAAAGAGCTGTCACGGGCGTGTTTTGACCTAAAACCCATCTCACGTGACTTAAAACCCTGCGGCACACCCGTGTCTCGCAACACGGCCCAGGCGTGTTCTCTGCTGGAAACCCGACACGGGCGTGTTTGAAATCGCCACGGCCGTGTTCTCCTTTGTTCCCTGGACGTTTATTCTGCAAATAAAATAAAATGAAATGAAAATAAAATGAAAAATAAAGTAAAAGATGAAAATAAAAGGTGAGAATTTGGGTTGCCTCCCAAATAGCGCTTGTTTACGGTCATTAGCTTGACCAAAATGATGTAATTCAAGTTGTCTCGAGGAGGTTCTGTTCTCCTCCCTTAGGAATTGGTTCGCTTAGATATTTTTTTAGCCTCTGCCCATTCACTTTGAAAACTCCGGAGGTTTCATTCGATATATCTACAGCTCCAAAAGGATAAACTTTCTTCACTTCAAAAGGACCTGTCCATCTGGATTTAAGCTTTCCTGGGAAAAGTTTCAATCGAGAATTGAACAATAATACCAGATCTCCCTCTTGGAATTCCCTACGCATAATGTGTTGATCATGCCAACGCTTAGTCCTTTCTTTATAGGATTTTGCATGCTCATAAGCGTCAAGTCGGAGTTCTTCTAGCTCATCAAGTTGAAGTTTTCTTTTCTCTCCAGCATTCTTTAGATTGAAGTTCAATAATTGGATTGCCCAGAAAGCCTTGTGTTCCAACTCTATAGGAAGATGACAGGATTTCCCATACACCAAGCGAAACGGCGTCATACCAATAGGAGTCTTGTAAGCTGTCCGATATGCCCACAGAGCGTCATCCAATTTTGCTGACCAATCCTTTCGTGAATGTGTCACAGTTTTCTCTAAAATGCTTTTAATTTCCCTATTCGATACTTCCACTTGCCCACTGGTTTGAGGGTGATACGGAGAGGCAATCTTATGAGTTACTCCATACTTTTTGAGAAGATTTTCGAATTGTCTTTCAATAAAGTGTGAACCTCCATCGCTAATCACTGCTCGAGGAACTCCAAATCTAGGAAATATGATTCCCTTAAAAAGTTTTATCACAGTCTTCGCGTCATTCGTTGGAGATGGTATAGCTTCAACCCACTTAGACACGTAGTCCACTGCCACCAGAATGTAGACATTGTTATGAGACGGGGGAAATGGTCCCATGTAATCAATTCCCCAAACATCAAAAAGTTCAACTTCCAGAATTGAATTCAGTGGCATCTCATGTCTCTTTGAGATGTTTCCCGTCCTTTGGCATCTATCACAAGTCAAAACATAATCACGAGCATCTCTGAAAATATGTGGCCAATAAAATCCTGCATGTAAAACTTTAGCAGCTGTCTTTGAAGTACTAGCATGACCGCCATAAGATGAAGAATGACAATGATAGAGTATATCTTTTATTTCATCCTCCGGTACACATCTCCTATAAATAGTATCCGCACACTTCTTGAAAAGCAGTGGATCATCCCATACATAACTCTTGATATCGGCGAAAAACTTCTTTCTCTGTTGGTAACTCATCTGATGAGGTAAAATCCCACAAGCAAGAAAATTTGCGTAGTCTGCGTACCAGGGAGAGTCAATTCTTTTTATAGCAAGGAGATGTTCATCAATAAAAGAGTCATCAATTGGAAGGTCTCCCTCCTTGATCCAATTCTGTCCCTGATATAGTCTTGATAAGTGATCTGCTACCACATTCTCAGTCCCCTGCTTATCCTTTATTTCTAAATCAAATTCTTGTAGAAGAAGGATCCATCTGATGAGCCTTGGTTTAGCATCTTTTTTTCTCAATAAATACCTTATAGCTGCGTGATCTGTGTAAACAATAACCTTAGAGCCAACGAGATATGATCTGAATTTTTCCAAAGCAAATACAATCGCCAAGAGTTCCTTCTCCGTAGTTGCGTAGTTCATCTGAGCATCATCCAAAGTTCGGCTAGCATAATAGATGGCATGTACCTTCCGGTCCGTTCTTTGTCCCAAAACTGCTCCTACTGCATAGTCACTTGCATCACACATAATTTCAAAGGGTAAGGTCCAATCGGGAGCTTGCATTATCGGAGCTGAGATCAAAGCTTCTTCAACCTGGAAAAAGCGTCCAAACAATTTTCATCAAAAACAAATTCAACATCCTTAACTAACAAATTTGTCAAAGGTTTAGAAATTTTTGAAAAGTCTTTGATAAAACGCCGGTAGAATCCAGCATGTCCTAAAAAGCTTCGCACTCCCTTAACGTTTGTCGGTGGAGGTAGATTTTCAATCACTTCCACCTTTGCCGTATCTACTTCAATTCCTCGCTCTGAAACCAAATGTCCTAACACAATGCCTTCTCTCACCATAAAATGACATTTTTCCCAGTTTAACACCAAATTTGTCTCTTCGCATCTCTGCAAAACATTAACCAAGTTGGACAAGCAAGTATCAAAGTTAGTACCATAAACTGAAAAATCGTCCATAAAAACTTCCATAATGTTCTCAATCATATCAGAAAAAATAGCCATCATACAACGTTGAAAAGTAGCCGGTGCATTGCAAAGACCAAAAGGCATTCTCCTATAGGCAAAAGTACCATAAGGACATGTAAACGTGGTTTTTTCCTGGTCATTTGGATGTATGGGGATTTGATAAAAACCAGAATATCCATCTAGATAACAAAAATAAGAGTGTTTTGCCAACCTTTCTAACATTTGATCAATGAATGGGAGTGGGAAGTGATCTTTCCTGGTTTCTTTGTTCAATTTCCTGTAGTCAATACACATTCTCCACCCAGTAACCGTCCTAGTGGGAATCAACTCATTATTTGAATTTCTAACTACAGTCATCCCTCCTTTCTTTGGCACAACATGAACCGGACTTACCCATTCACTATCAGAAATTGGATAAATTATTCCTGCATCCAGTAATTTCAATACCTCCTTCTTGACCACCTCCTTCATATTAGGATTAAGCCTCCTTTGTCTCTCAACTGAAGGTTTAAAATCTTTCTCGAGTAGAATTCTATGCATGCACAATGAAGGGCTAATCCCTTTGATGTCTTCAATGGTATACCCTATGGTTTTAATATGCATTTTAAGCACACGGAGCAGCTTTTCAGTATCCACTTCATTTAAACTTGCATTTACAATTACAGGGAATGTGGAATTATCACCAAGAAATTCATACCTTAGGGTCGATGGAAGAGGTTTAAGTTCTACCTGCGGTAATTCATGGTTTTCACTTTCCAGTGATTTTTGTTCTAACATCGCTTCTTCAGTCATATGTCGCGCAAGGTTTACGTGTCCACCATCATCCCTGCTCTTTTCAACGTCTTCTTCATCCGAGTATGTGTCCAGTGTATCACTGAATTTGAGAAACGGTTCTTCTTCTTCCTCAACCATCTGCACCTCATCAATCCTGCAACACACATTCTCCAGGAAGGGTTGTTTAATAGCTTTAGACAAATCAAACTCAATTTTTTCGCCACCCACGGCTAACGACAACTTATGATTTTTAACATCAATAACTGCTCCTGCAGTGGCCAAGAAAGGTCTTCCCAGTATAATAGGAATGTATGGATCTTCATCCATTTCTAGGACAACAAAGTCTGCAGGAACAACAAATTTCCCAACCGTGACAGGTACATTTTCCAATACACCTAAAGGATACTTCACAGAGCGATCAGCAAGTTGCAAAGCTAGTGTTGTAATTTTCAATTCACCCAAGTTTAATTTCTTACACAATGAAAATGGCATAAGATTTACACTAGCTCCCAAATCACAAAAAGCTTTATCAAAGTTATGATTCCTAATCATGCATGGGACTGAAAAACTACCTGGATCTTTGAGTTTAGGTGGTAACCTGTTTTGAATTAGAGCACTACATTCCTCCGTCAATGCCACCGTTACACACTCCTCAATTTTTCTTTTGTTTGTCAATATGTCTTTCAGAAATTTTGAGTACGTGGGCATTTGCTGCAAGGCTTCCGTGAATGGAATGTTAATATACAACTTCCTTAGGACATCAAGAAACTTACCAAATTGTTCATCAAGTTTGGCCTTAATTATCCTCTGGGGAAATGGAATTGGGGGTTCGTATTTTTCCACGCGTGCATGAATTTTTTGGCTTTCAGGCATCTTTTTCCCTTCAGTAGCAGAGGATGACTTGGGCACGGGCGTGTCAAGAAGCACGTCCTGGGCGTGTTGTTCGCTGGAAGACATCTCGGTGACTGGCACGGGCGTGTCAGGCAACACGTCCTGGGCGTGTTGTTCGCTGGCAGGAAATAGCTTTGGGTCCTCCTTAGGCTCATTTACTCTCCTCCCACTTCTCAAGGTAATCGCGTTACAATGCTCCACAGGATTTGTTTCTGGTCTCCCCGAAAATCTCCCCGGTGTTCTTGAAGACGAATCGGCGACCTGCGCAAGTTGATTTTCCAACATTTTAGTATGATTTGCCAAATTATCTATCTTACCTGATAATAGGGAGATTCCTTCGGCTGTCTCGGAATGCTTCCGATTAGATTCCACCATGTGTTGTCGAAAGTCATCATTTTGTTTCGTTTGGCTAGCAATGAAATTTTCCATCATAATTTCCAGGTTAGACTTCTTTTCTTGCTGAAATCCTCCAGATGCTCCATAATTATTCTGCCCGGATTGATTTTGATTGTTTCTGTAAGAAAAATTTGGGTGGTTCCTCCATCCTGGATTGTAGGTGTTTGAATACGGGTTGTTGTTTGGCCTTTGAGCAAAATTATTGATCGCTTCAACTTGTTCCACCTGCGCTCCAGTAGGTTGCGTGACCCCTACTTGGCAATTCATGGCCGAATGTCCTGTCACTCCACAAATCTCACAGATGACACTAGAAACAGCGTTAACATTAAAATTTTCAAATTTATAGGTTAATGCATCAACCTTTGCAGCAAGGCTGTCTAAAGCGCTCACCTCATACTTACCTGCCGATCGAACGGGATTCTCTCTCTCTCGCGCCCATTGGTGATGATTCAATGCCACGCTTTCGATAATATCGAATGCCTCCTCTAAGGTTTTGTTCATGAGCGCACCACCTGCAGCAGAGTCTAAAGAAACTTTAGTAGAGTAGGAAATTCCGTTATAGAAGGTATGGATTACGAGCCATTTCTCCAGTCCGTGATGTGGGCATTGCTGCAGTAATCCCTTAAATCGATCCCAAGCTTCAAAAAGAGATTCTCCATCTTTTTGCACAAAATTTGTGATTTGGCTACGGAGTGAAGCGGTCTTGCTTGGTGGAAAGTACTTGTCTAAAAATCTCTGCTCGAGTTGCTCCCATGTTGTGATACAGTTCGATGGAAGCGAATGTAACCAAGCTCTTGCTCTGTCCCTTAAGGAAAAAGGAAAGAGTCGCAATCTTATCGCATCTGCAGAGGCTCCATTAAATTTGAGAGTTTCACAGAATTCCAGGAACACTTCCAGATGAAGATTTGGATCCTCCGTAGGCGCTCCTCCGAACTGATGTTGTTGGATCATAGACAGTAAAGCAGGCTTCAGTTCAAAATTGTTTGCTTCAATTGGAGGCCTTCTAATGCTAGATCTCAGGCCTCTAGCACTTGGCGCAGCATAGTCTCTCAATGGCTTGTTCTCTACCTGATTGTTCTCTTCTTGATCAGCCATTTCTCGTTGTTGTTGAAGTCGTCTCAGAGTGTGAAAGGTTCGTTCTATTTCAGGATCAGCTTCAAGAAGGACTCCCTCTCGATCTGACCTAAGCATTCAACGAGAAAGGTATACTTCCAATGCAAGTTAGAGAGCAAAATTGCAAAAAAAAAGAAACAGGACAACTACGCAGAAATCTGGATAAATCAAACTGCAATATTCCAATATTGACGCAGTCCCCGGCAACGGCGCCAAAAACTTGATTGGTTGTTTCCGCAAGTGCACGGTTTGTCGTCAAGTAATAAAATATCGATCCCACAGGGACTGGGACAAGTACTAGAATCTTACGAGTTTTAATTATCCAGATGAATGTTCTAATGATAAATTTGCTCTAAATCAAACAATTCAAGCGATCGAAAATCAGCGAAAGTATTGAGGGATAAAAGACAATCTTAGGATTACGGTTTCACCACGCTAACTATTATCATGACAGTTCTCCGTTGACGACTACTTATACCCAGGTCGGTTTCTTTTATTCGAATGCAACTTTACCTATCAAGGTTTCCGAAATAGACGATCTTTTCATGCTTTGAAATCCTGTCACTAGATTCCCGCAGACCTATCTAAACGTCTACCAGATTCGTAAGCTGATTCCTAATTTATCGACGGCCTCTTTTGAAGATCACGCCAATGTATCTACTTTAATTCATCTCTAGTCCTATGGCATACGTACGTAGATGACTCTTAACTGCTTTGGATCCTGTCACATGAATCCTGCAAAGCCTATCTAAACAATTACCATTTTCGTAGAAACAAATCAAAGCATCATTCAACAATCGATACAACCAACAAGGATATTCGTAATCGAACAAACAGAGTTAATAACAAATCATGAAAATAGTTAGGGCTACTCCCTCTTCCTAAGATTTACACGACTACTCCATAAATCCGGAGAATTTGACAAATAGATAGGAAATAGACATTACAAATCCTCCTTGATGGTGTTTCCCCCTCCAAGTCTCGACAAAAGCAAGCTTTTCCCTGATTTCCGCCGCCTCCCTCTCGTGTTAGGTCTTCTCCCCTTTTATAGAATCTCAGCGGCACGCCCGTGCTGATCGACACGGCCTGGACGTGTTCTCTGCGACTTCTCGTTCTTCAATAGCATGCCTTGCCCGTGCTTAACTGGCACGGGCGTGCTCTTCATGTGCCACGGCCGTGCTTAGCCAAGACACGGGCGTGTCTTCACGTGCTGAGTGGTTCGACTGATTTTGTGCATCCTGTCATCAAAATCCAACACACAGCAGTATCCTCGCCCAAAATATGTTAAACCAAGTAAAAACTATCAAATATGCCTCTAATAAGATAAAAACAAGATGAAATGCATATATATTTCATGCCCCAAAACTATACATGAGTTTCACACATCAGAACTTCTGAGGAAATCCGAGCTAGGGTTAGGGTTGATCAAGCACTGAGGTCATGATCTGAGATTTTCATCCAAATCAGAGATCGTTCAACCGTTGGATCAAGCTCAAAGGGCTCTAGACTGTCCATTCAAAGATTAGGTTGATCTGGGTCATCCATTCCAAATTTGGAGGATCCGAGCTACTGGGAGGTAGATCTGACCCTTGATCAACATCATCAATGTTTGGCTCAGATCGGACAAAGATCAACTGTTGGATTTGACCTGAACAATTTGGGTCGTTCATTTCAAAGTATTTAATCAAAAATTCCTCCCCATTGCAGCTTGTCGCGTCTTCGTCGCAAGCCTCGTCTTCTTCGATAGTTCTTCATTTCTTCTTCAGTTTTCTTCAATCCAAGGGCGCGACCACCTCAATTCCTTCATTAGATCGAGTGCTAAATCCTTGGGAAGCTGCTGTTGTGAAGATTCCAGCTCCGAATTGGCCAAAAACAGAGTCGAGTGAGGGTTTCCTCGGTTCTGCCATTGATTGCTTCGATTCTTGGTTTTTGTTCCATCCTTCATCCATCCGAGCTATCTGGAGGGGTTCTCTGGAGTGCTTGGTTCATCCCCACACCATCAGCGCGATTGGACAAGGTTGGATTAAGGAAATCGAATGGGTTTTCAGCTTGGATCAGAGTGGAAGCTGGATTGATTCGCAGAGACTATTTTTCATTGATTTGCTGAGCTTAGGGGTTCGATGCTCACCCTTGTGTGACGAGCAAGGAGTACTTGAGCTAAGGGAGTGATTGAGGATTAGTTTACTTAGTTAATTTTCATTTTATTGGCTGTAGTTTTGATTTCTGAAATCTGTTTCATTTCTGAATTTCTGTATTAGCTGCCGTAGTTTCTGTTCTGATTTGTTTCTGCTTGAATTATGTTTCAATTACGCAAGCTAATTAGTTAGATTACTTGTTAGTGACTAGTTACATTTGATTTCAGTTTGTTACATAGTTAAATTCCTGCGTATCAGTTAGGTTCAGTTTTGCAATGTTTCATTTTTCTGTTCTAGCGTATCAACTTAAATTCCTGCCACTTAGTTTCAATTTTGCAATGTTCTTCTCCAGTTCCTGAATTCATATCAAGAGAACTTAGTTGTTATCTTTTGAATTCTCCTTGAAGATTGTTTCAATTCGCATAGCAATTGATTCAGAATTCTGCATTTGTTTTCTCTAGCCTGCTGATCAGTTGCTTGAGTTTCAATTCCACTGCTACACAGTTTCAGTTTGGATGAGCTGAAGTTTGTATCAAGTAAACTGAATTTTTTATCAGTGACAGTAGTTCTTTGAATCTTTGTTGAAGTAAATTCATGCATCAATCTCAGTTTGAGTTGCTTGTTCTACATTTGATATTAATATGAAATTCTTCATGAGGTATCTGATTTCTGCCCATTCAATTCTGCAATAGTTGTTTTTGATTCATTAGTGTTCGGTTTCTGAAGTTCTTCCTTAATTCATGATGAGCTCTTCACTATAGCTTTATCTTTCAAGTTGAAGTGATTAGCTTTAATTCGGAATTGTCAATTACAGTTTTGGCACTTAGTATCATTTTGGCACATAGGTTTCTTTCATTCTTCGCGTATCAAGTCTTCTCTTATTCATTTACTTAGCATTTGTTTTGCATTTGAAATCGGACTTGTTTTCCAAAATTGGTTAAGTGCTTTAATTGATAAAGTTTCACCTTGGTTGAGTTCCTTAGTTGGCATTGTACTTTGTTTAATTCATTTAGTTGAGTATCTTTCATTTTCATGTGCGTTTTTCCTTTCTAATTGAAACCAAACCCAGATTTTATTTGAAACCCAAAAACATTCAACGACACATAAACTCGAAGCATCGAATCAACACGACCTGAACTAGCCTGGAAAAAAATACGACCTGTGGCCCCTTTATCTACGCTTTTCTTCTTTGATGCAAAAAGGGTTTCCAGCTTACACATTATTAAATTTTGAGACCCACATTTGTGACACCTAGTTAGCGGTCATCACTCACCTCGGGCATCCGCAGCACCGCGGGGTAGTAGGGTTTATGCAGCTCCTGGTCGAGCATCCGCAGCACCATGACCAGACCTACTCACCTCGGGCATCCGCAGCACCGCGAGGTAGTAGAGTTTAGCAGCTCCTGGTCGGGCATCCACAGCACCACGACCAGGCCTACTCACCTTAGGCATCCGTAGCACCACGAGGTAGTTGGTTTATGCAGCTCCTAGTTGGGCATCCGCAGCACCATGACCAGGCTTACTCACCTCGGGCATCCGCAGCACTGCGAGGTAGTAGGGTTTAAGTAGCTCCTAGTTGGGCATCAGCAGCACCACGACTAGGCCTACTCACCTCGGTCATCCATAGCACCACATGGTATTAGGGTTTATGCAACTCTTGGTCGGGCATCCGCAGCACCAGGACCAGACTTACTCACCTCGGGCATCCGCAGCACCTTGAGGTAGTAGGTTTTTTTTAGGCAAGTACTCGAGGTCCGTTAAGAGACATCTCGTTTGCTTCTTTGATTCCTGAAACTGCAAAGCAGTTCCAACAAGAATACAAATACATTTGGACATCTCAAAATCTCATCGAGTGCAATATGGTTGGAGATGATTGACATGTCATGGTCTCTCCA
>JAGFNQ010005956.1:0-16878 GCA_024364735.1 Boesenbergia rotunda
GCGGCGTCGCTGCTTTGCTGGCGAGCTTCGCTTTCACTTAAATGGGGTTAGTTGGCCAGATGCGACGATCACAAGGCTCTTAATTTTATTAAAACACCCATCGCTTTTCTCTAATGCTATGTTTACTTGAAAGAGTGGATGATGGATGAATTAAACAAACTTAGGGGCATGAGAAGAGAATGGAAAGGAAAAGAAATCCTTTCCTTTGCATGCTTGTTTACCATGATTGAGGAAGGTGGGTACATGCGGTGCAATTTTATTAATGCAAAAGGGTACATGCATCATTTTTTTGGTATATGGTGTAATTTTATGAATTAAAAAGGGTACATGCGTCATTTTTTTTGATTTATGATGTAATTTTGTAAATGAAAAGGGATACATGCGTCATTTTTTTATCCATCCGCTGCTTTCCGTCCGATTTTGGGTTGATCGATTTTGGCTCCAAAACTATTCGCGGATGGATTATATTTCTCTCCCCTCCTTAAATTTTAATGAAGTAAACAATGAAAAATTTTCCACTACGAAAATTTTTCCTTAGTTTTACTTTCCGCTCTCCCAAGTAAACATAGCATAAATGACTTGCATTTTTTTCAAAAGAAATTTTAACGTAACATTTGACTAGGATTAGATTAAAATTGAAGTATTATAAAATATTTTACTAAATAAAATAATTTTATTAAGTGGTGAATTATATATATATATATCGAAATGAAAAATAAATAATACGGAAGAATACATAAGATTATGAATTTAGAATTAGAAATAAAGAAAAAAAATTATATTAAATTTTGTGATAGGATATGACATTATATTAGTTAATATATTTTTTAAGAAAAAAATAACACTGACTCACATTTAAAAGTGGAATAATAAATCATAAATTAACACTTTTATAGTTAGAAAGAGGGACAGAAAAAATTATAAAGGTTATAAGGTCATCTCTAAAAAAAATTAATTACTCAACATAGGTTAGTAGTATTGGATATACGTCTTAATCATAATTTCAATAGAAGAAAAATATACACGACTCATAAAATTAAGTGATGGAAGTTAAAGGATGGAAAATAAAATATATTTAAGGAGAAAATAGAAGTACAATCATAGGGTCAAATATACGATGACTCTAATATAACATGGAATAAGATGATATTTGATACAGAGTAAAGAGAGAGTCAAGGGTCAAGAAGGATATTTTGGTTCTCTTAGTGTGTTCCCTCTGTTTTTAGCGCTGGACTTCAACGAGAAGGGGGAAGGGTGATTTTTGCTTCAAGGCCATGATGACGTGGCCACCCCCTCTCCTCTCCCTCACGCGCCACCTCAATCACACGCCATCGTCGACGGGATGGACCGCCTCCTCTTCTACGACGATCAGGCCACCTCTCCCTCTCCTCTCTTCCCTGTTGCCCGGCTAGCCACCGCCATCAAAGATGCCACCGTCTCATATAGATCCGGCCACATCCGACTACCTCCGGTTCGGATCTGCCTAGCCGACGCCATCTATTCATAGATCCAGCCATGCCAACATTGAGCCGACCCAAATCCGCCCCATCAACGCCTAGCCGACATAGACCCAGCTGACCCCTCTCCCTTCCCTCGTTGTCGACATAGATCCGCCACGTCGATGTTGAGCTGACACCGATCCATCCATGTCGACACCGAGTAGGCATAGATCTGCTCCTCCGCCACAGATCTGGCCACATCTGGTCTAGATCCGCCATTGCCAGCCACCTCGGCAGAGATCAACCACCGTTGGGTACCTATGGCATAGATTCAACCATGTCTGACCCGGATCAACCACGCTAACGCCGATCTGGCGCAGATTAGCCACATCCTGCACTGATCCGACGCATATCAGCCACATCCGACACCGATCCAATACAGATTAGCCACATCTAGCACCAATCCAACATAGATTAATCACATCCGGCATCGAGCCAATGCAGATCAACCATCTCCGACACAGATCCGACCACCTTGGCCTAGATCAGCCGTCGTCGCCATCTCCGGTATAGATCTAGCCACCATTGATGTGTTCTATCCTTCACGCCAATGGTGTATTCTAGCCTTCGAGCCAATGCTATATTCTGGCCTATGAGTTGTTGTTATATTCCAGCTTATGATCCGTTGTTATATTTGGGCTACGAGTCGTTATTGTATTCCAACCTCCGTGCTGATGTTGTATTCCAGCGTACGAGTAATGTACACATATTATATATGATTTTATACATTATTTAATGCTTATCTACTTGTATTTCACGAGCATAACCTATTTGATTGCACCATATTTCTCAGGACTCTACTACTTTTACTTCCCTTTTTGTTTGGAGATAAGCACCTTGTTGTTTTGACCGACAAGACGTGATTTGGAGTGAAAATGGAGCAAAACAAGAGTTGGAGTGCAAGCCAGAGCCAGAAGCAGCCGACCACATGACCAGGTCGTGTGATTCCACACGATCGTGTGCTTTGGCCATGTGGTACACGATCCGATCATGCCACTTGACACGGCCCATGTGGTCGCTGTCGCAACCCGCATGACACAGTCGTGCGACCTGTTTCCAGTGCCCCGCACGGCACGACCGTGTCGTACCACACGGCACGACCATGCGGTACCACACGGCTTGTGCGTCGTGCCGCACACCCCTATAAAAGGGGGCTCTTCCTCTAGGGCACTTATCTTTGGCTCGGGGTTAGGCCCTTTGCCTTAGGAAAGAGTGCTCCCCTCTAGGAGTGACCCTAGAGCCGCTTCCATCACTCCATCCACGATCCATCCACCTCCGGAGCAAGGAGATCTTCCAAGAAGACCCACGACACATCGATAAGCATTCTCTTCCCTCTCATTCTTTGTTTAGGGTTGTAGATGCTATTTTTCTTGTCTTCTTGCTGTATCTTTACAATGAAGTAGATTCTCAATATCTAGGATGTAGAAAGTAGCTACAATGTGGTAATGATGTATAAACTATATATTTGTGCATTTTCATATTCAATAAAGTGTTTGTTGTTTTGATGTGTGCCTTGTATGTGTTTGTTGAAATGCTTGTGTGATGAATACATATAGTTGTGAGAGTTTGGATGCCATGTAGAGGGAATGCCCGAGATTGTATGATCGAGGAGCCTTAGTGATAGAGGCTACCTTTAATCGGACATCTCGATCATTGTCTCGAAATGGAAGTCAATCCTGTTGGAACAATCTAGGTGCCTAGGTTTTGATGTTTAGGTAAAGTTTTAAGTTAGGTTTATTGTTATATTTGATATATGTATTTGAGTGTGTAGGTTTGCAAATTACACATATGACTTAGCTTGATGGCTTCGAGTTCAGTAAAGGATGGTGCATCCAAGGGACCGTGGACAAGATAGTAACGATAAGCCGAGGGAAGAACACTTCGAGATATATGCGAAGGATGACATGGAGATGAGCCGCGGGCTTGTATGCATCCGAGGAATGAGAGCCAAAGCGAAGAAGGCTTGAAGGCAATAGTCAAAGCTACAAAAAATAGTCAAGTGAGTCATGAGGTCGTAGTGTGAGTGAACTGTACTAGAGAAGGGAAACCCTAGGTTTAGGTTTTACCAGTCAACTGGTATGGGATCAGTTGACTGGTTGAGGGCACAAAAATATCAGTTGACTGATCTTCTTGTTGGTGCAATCTTGTTTAGGTCAGGGTTGACCTAGTTTGACTAAGCTCGGGTGAGCTTAGGTCTAGTAAGCTTGGATAGCTTATGGTATGTTTCGATGTTTGATAATGATGTTTGAGTGGTCATGATGTGAAAGACCTAGTGGGACTAGGCACACCTAGTGGGACTAGGTGAAGTCCAGCTGGATCGGGGAGATCGCAGGCTGGCAAGGGAAAAGACCTAGTGGGACTAGGTGAAGTCCAGCTGGATCGGGGAGATCGCAGGCTGGCAAGGGAAAAGACCTAGTGGGACTAGGCACACCTAGTGGGACTAGGTGAAGTCCAGGTAGATCGGGGAGATCGTACGCTGGCAAGACAAAAGACCTAGTGGGACTAGGCAGACCTAGTGGGACTAGGTGAAGTCCAGATGGATCGGGGAGATTGCATGCTGGCAAGGTGGAAGTCTACCGAAAGACTAGACCTAACTCGAGGGTTAGGCGAATCTGGTTGGGAACCAGGTTAAGTCCGAGCTGGGAGCTAGGCAGTAGAAATCCAGGTTGGTCAACGGGGTTGACCGGACACTTGGTAGGGGTTCCTAGACTTGTAGGAACAAGTTAAGGTGGACTCAATCGATTGGGCAATCGATTGAGTCAATCGATCAGGTGATCGATTAAAGTGGTTTTCGCGAGAGGACAGAAGGGTCCTGAATCGATTGGGCAATCGATTCAGGGTATCGGTAATCGATTGGCTAATCGATTAGGGCAGCTTGCGCGAGAGAACAGAGAGGCTCTGAATCGATTGGGTAATCGATTCAGGGTGAAGGTAATCGATTGGCTAATCGATTACGGTTCGAAAACTAGCCGTTGAACGGCTAAGGTGGTGTGACGTTACCAAACCCTAGGCGACGGGTATAAGGTCTTTCGCGCAGGTTTTGGCCGCAGCTCTTCTTCCTTCTTCCACGCCATTTCAAGAGAAGCTTTGGGGCTTAGTGTTGCTGCACTTCCAAAGTTCTAGAGGCGATCACAAGCTTGAAGATAGCAAGGAAAGCAAAGTGTGAGCTTGTTCATTGTAAATCTTGTAAGATTTCATTTGTATTTGCTTTGTTTCTTGTTGTATCTTTGTGAAAGCTTGTAAGAGGTTTCTCCACCTCAAGAAGGAGACTTTCATAGTGTATGAGAGTGTGAGGAGAGTGGATCCTTGGATTAGTCACCCGACCGGGGTGGATACCAAGTAAAATCCTAGTGTTAGCGAGTGCTTGAAGTCTTCCGCCGCGACAAATCATCTACAAGCGAATCGAAGCTAATCACCCCCCCTCTAGCTCGTCTACCGGTCCCAACAAGTGGTATCAGAGCAAGGTTGCTCTTATTTGGACTCATCGCCAAGAGGGCAAGAGCTAGAGGAAGAAGAAGAAGTTTGGAAGAAACCCTAATATCAAGAAGTCATCATCAAAAGGGTTCAACTTCAAGAATGGAGTTTGGCTATGATACAAGGGCACCTCCACCATTCGAAAAGGCGAATTTTGGTCTTTGGAAGTCAAAGATCGAAAATTATTTCATGATGGAGATAGAGCAATGGTTTGCTCTAATGGAGGGCTTTGAAGCTCCAACAAACTCAAAAGGAAAACTCCTCAAGAAAAGCAAATGGAATGAGGAGCAAATCAAGAGATGTGAGGCAAACTACAAAGTGATCAAGCTATTGGTCAATCTTTTGCCAAGCACCATCTTGGACAAGATTGGAGAATTCGAAGATGCCAAAGAGCTATGGAGTAAATTGGCAAAGCTTCATGAAGATCCCTCCACTCTACAAAATCAAGACAAATTCGAAGAGGGAAATTCATCAAGTGAAGAGGACTCGGAAGTTGAGAGGTGCTCAACATCCGAAGATGAAGCTCAAGAAGCCACCACCTCAAGAGTTGAAGAGGAGCAAAATTTGACATTGACGCCGGAACAAGAAAAGGTTTCAACATCGTCATCCGAGGTCAATGAAGAAGAAGAAGAAGTCTCCACCTCTAGGATTGAGGGGGAGCAAAGGTCATTGATTCCGGAAAGAGAAGAAGTATCTACTTCCGGATCAAGTGAAGATTCATGCCACACCCCTACAAGCAAAGGTATAAATATTTCAATTTGCAAAAATAAAGATCATATCATTTGCTTTGAGTGTAGGGAAAAAGGGCACTACAAAAGTAAGTGTCCTACTTTGGTCAAGAAGAAGGTGCAAGTGGCACCAAAGACCAAAGAAAAGTCAAAGGAGGTCGGCCCCGTGGCAAAGAAGGATAAGAAGCACATTGTGTGCTTCTCATGCAAGCAAAAAGGACATTATCGGAATCAATGTCAAAAGGGGAAGGATCCGACCAAATCAAAGTGGAGGAGCTCAAGTCAAGGGGGAGCCTCCAAGAATAACACTAAGGTACCATTAGGAAATGGTACTTATTTGCATCATGATAATATGCATGCTAGGGAAAATTTTTATCATTTTAATGCAATTTATCATGAAAATAGGAGGCATGAAGAACCTAAGGAGAAATATAGAGCCTTCCATGCTAGGACTACCACATCTAAGAATAAGGAACAAATTAGAAATTTCCAAGGTAGACCTACCAAATCCAAGGCTAAGAAAAACAATCACCAAGGCTATATTAGAAGACCAAGCCTTGAGGAGGTAATGATTGAAAATCAAGTTTTGAGATCAAAGCTTGATAAATTAGAAAAATCCCTCAAAAGAATAGAAAATCTATTTAAGGGATCTAAGGATCAAAACCTAGATTTAGGAAATCAAGGACCCTCTAGGAGCAAGAAAGGTTTGGGGTACAAACCTAAGACTAAGGATGATGGTCCATCCTATCATAGAGTTCCATATAAATATGGAACTAAATCTAGGTCTAGGAGTCAAGTCAAGGTCGCAAGGGAAGCCATCCCTAGAGTTGACCAAGACAAGACAAAGGTGACTAAGGCTTCCGAAAAGCCTAGAAGAGTCACTAGGAAGGTATCAAGGGAAGTTATCCCTAATGAATACCTAGAACACCCAAGGAGCACCAATAGGTTTTGGGTTCCTAAGAGTGTGTTCGCCATACCCTAGATAGGTCTAGGGAGTGTCAACTCTAATTGGAAGGGTAGTTAACCCAACCTTGATGAAGTTGGCACTTTGGGACATTTTCAAGGAATTACTATCCTTGAAAATGAAGGAATCATTTATTTACTCTAGGAGGAGTAAATTTGTGTCAAACTATATTTTTGGAGGATTAAACTTGATAAAGTTGGCACAACTAGGTTAAAAATCCAAAGATAGGCCAAGTTGGGGAGTTATGGCTTTATCTTAGAAATTAGGGCAAATTTAGGATTATCAATGGCTTAGCGATGAGTTATTGATACTTAGATAGGAAATCTAGGTATTTTCTTTTATGCTTATATGCCATGTCTTGTATGCCCTATCACATGCCATGACATCATAATTCATCATTCATATTTCATTATGAAAATATTACATGTCATGTCATACATACATCATATAGTTATAATTTCTTTTGAAAATCCTAATATGATGCATGTCATAGTCATTAATCATGCATAAATCAATTTTTATTGAAATTAAGGACATTGGCATTAATTGACATCCTAGGTGGATGATCAAGGTTTATAATGTCTAGGTAGAAATGCATGAACCCTTAGATTAGGGAGAACATGACTTTTACATCTCACTAAGACTATAAGGTGACTTGTATGTGTTTTTGAGACACACTAGAAGCAAGTGAGATGTTAGGGTGATGAACAAAACTCAAGATGTTAATAAAGTGCATCAAATTGAGTTTTAGTTTCATCAGAATAAGAATTTTAAATGAACTCCAATCATTGGGAAAGCTAATGTACAAGTCATGTGTATTTAGCCCAAGGAAAATGGTTGGAAATTGCTTTTGAAAAACATTTTAAAACTATCTTGGAAAACCTTGGTGAAGACTATCTTTTGATAGCACTCATCATTGATTGAAATGGATACAAAACATGAAAAACACTGAAGTATTTCAATGGTTTCCAATTTTGTGTCAATCTTTGAAAAAGGAGGTTATTTTCATAGAAAATTATTTTTCCTTGATAGTATATGTTATAAATAATGTCTACACAAAATTTAAAATTTTTCCGAATTTTGTAGAATTATTTAGGAGTTTCTGAAATTCGAATTTGAAATTGTTTTCAGAATTCAGAAACTCCCAATCGATCGGGTGATCGATTGAGCTCATAGCCAATCGATTGATCAATCGATTGAGAGGTCTTTTTACGAGCACAGAAGCTCGCGTAATCGATCCGGTAATCGATTACAGGTAGCCGTAATCGATCAGTTGATCGATTAAGGCAGGTCGTAATCGATTGGTTCCCAACACCAATCGATTGGTAAGTCTGAAACTGTCTAGTTTCAGTCCGTTAACCCATTTTTGAGTAACCTACCAATCCCTAACCCCTTGAAATACTTTTATAAGTATATTTGGGTAAATTTCATTGTGAAATCAAAAAGGGAAATGGTTTGGTGAACATTTAAGGGTTAAGGAGAGATTTTGATTCAAGTTTTGAATCCCAAAATCTCAATCACCTCAAATTGAGTTCTCCTAAAGATTTAGGAACTCAAAAACATTGTTGGTGCAATGTTAGAGGTTTAGAGCATGTTTTGAGGGGGAGGTCTTCCTTAACAACATGTGGATGCATTTTCTTTTTGGAATAAGTGAATGAATGGAGATTGGGAATCTTCATGAATGCTCATGGGTGAGCATGGGTTTAAAATGAAAGGTATGGGACTTTCATTGGATTTGCCTTTGCCCATACAGACTCTCGGGGAGCGGTTTGATGTGTGTCAAAGGGGGAGAAATATGGGAGAGAATGAAAGGCTAATAGGGATTAGTCTTTCTCAAACATATTGTCAAACATCAAAAAGGGGGAGATTGTTGGTGCAATCTTGTTTAGGTCAGGGTTGACCTAGTTTGACTAAGCTCGGGTGAGCTTAGGTCTAGTAAGCTTGGATAGCTTATGGTATGTTTCGATGTTTGATAATGATGTTTGAGTGGTCATGATGTGAAAGACCTAGTGGGACTAGGCACACCTAGTGGGACTAGGTGAAGTCCAGCTGGATCGGGGAGATCGCAGGCTGGCAAGGGAAAAGACCTAGTGGGACTAGGTGAAGTCCAGCTGGATCGGGGAGATCGCAGGCTGGCAAGGGAAAAGACCTAGTGGGACTAGGCACACCTAGTGGGACTAGGTGAAGTCCAGGTAGATCGGGGAGATCGTACGCTGGCAAGACAAAAGACCTAGTGGGACTAGGCAGACCTAGTGGGACTAGGTGAAGTCCAGATGGATCGGGGAGATTGCATGCTGGCAAGGTGGAAGTCTACCGAAAGACTAGACCTAACTCGAGGGTTAGGCGAATCTGGTTGGGAACCAGGTTAAGTCCGAGCTGGGAGCTAGGCAGTAGAAATCCAGGTTGGTCAACGGGGTTGACCGGACACTTGGTAGGGGTTCCTAGACTTGTAGGAACAAGTTAAGGTGGACTCAATCGATTGGGCAATCGATTGAGTCAATCGATCAGGTGATCGATTAAAGTGGTTTTCGCGAGAGGACAGAAGGGTCCTGAATCGATTGGGCAATCGATTCAGGGTATCGGTAATCGATTGGCTAATCGATTAGGGCAGCTTGCGCGAGAGAACAGAGAGGCTCTGAATCGATTGGGTAATCGATTCAGGGTGAAGGTAATCGATTGGCTAATCGATTACGGTTCGAAAACTAGCCGTTGAACGGCTAAGTGTGACGTACCAAACCCTAGGCGACGGGTATAAGGTCTTTCGCGCAGGTTTTGGCCGTAGCTCTTCTTCCTTCTTCCACGCCATTTCAAGAGAAGCTTTGGGGCTTAGTGTTGCTGCACTTCCAAAGTTCTAGAGGCGATCACAAGCTTGAAGATAGCAAGGAAAGCAAAGTGTGATCTTGTTCATTGTAAATCTTGTAAGATTTCATTTGTATTTGCTTTGTTTCTTGTTGTATCTTTGTGAAAGCTTGTAAGAGGTTTCTCCACCTCAAGAAGGAGACTTTCATAGTGTATGAGAGTGTGAGGAGAGTGGATCCTTGGATTAGTCACCCGACCGGGGTGGATACCAAGTAAAATCCTAGTGTTAGCGAGTGCTTGAAGTCTTCCGCCGCGACAAATCATCTACAAGCGAATCGAAGCTAATCACCCCCCCCTCTAGCTCGTCTACCGGTCCCAACACTTCTATGCAGTCGATTGGTGTCGGCTGGATTTCGAACGTTGAGCTGTAACATTCGAATTCGGCTGGTAACGACTAGTTTAGCAATACAGTTCTATTTAAGAGAACTCGGGATGACTGACTAGGGTTGACGAAATAAGTTTGGTTAAAGCTTATTAGTAGTCTTCCTTGAACTCTAGTGTTATTGGTGAGTTTGTGGTGAGGTTTCTCACCTATAAGGAGCTACACGAGCTAGCTGGAGATTTTTTGGGGATTCATCCATCGTCGGATCGGGATCGTCCACCTTACAGACTGTCATGCAGTAGGAGCGTCATCTCTGAACCACATTAATGGTTTTGTGTTAGCGCTTATTTTTTATAGTTTGTTTTGTATTTTCACTACGCTACTAACCTTGTAGGAAGAACAAGTGTTTAGAGGGTGAAGAGCTATTCACCCCCACTAGCCGGGTCATTAATCCCAACAAGTGGTATCAGAGCGGGTCGCTCTCTATCGGACTAATCGTCGAGAGAGCAAAGTGCTAGAAGAAGATGGAGTCGGAAGGTCTGCTAGGATGGGATACTCGGACAAAATGGATTATGACCATTGGACCGCATTGGAGGTTCTGTTTGAAGCTTCGACGGACAAAAAAGGGAAACGTCTCCGACCTCGATATTGGACCAAGGAACAAAAGGAGGAAGCGAAGTCAGATAAGGAGGTAATGAGAATTATTTTTAATTTATTACCTTCTTATATTGTGTCGCGTGTAGGTGAATACAAGAATGTTCATGAGCTATGGAGTAAGGTGATAGTTCTCCATGAGAATCCTATATAAGGACAAGAAGTAAAGAAATCCAAGGACAAGGGTGTTGATGCAGTCTGGCCCTGATTGTTGTTTTGGTGTTGACACCGATTTTAGTTTAGGATGATAAGATGATTGGGATTAAGTCCTGGTCGTGGACTAGGCATACCTTGTGGGAAAATCCTAACCTAGAGGGTTAGGTGTGGAAAAGTTCTAGCCTGGAGGGCTAGGTGAGGAAAAGTCCTAACTTAGAGGGTTAGGTGTAAAAAGTCCTAGCTTGGAGGGCTAGGTGTGGAAAAGTCCTAACCTGGAGGGTTAGGTGTAAAAAGTCCAAGCTTGGAGGGCTAGGTGTTGAAAAGTCCTAACTTGGAGGGTTAGGTGTGAAAAGTCCTAGCTTGGAGGGCTAGGTGTTGAAAAGTCCTAACCTGGAGGGTTAGGTGTGAAAAAAATCCCGGCTTGGAGGGCCAGTTCCTAGCTTGGAGGGCTAGGTTGATGAAATCCTGGCATGGAGGGTCAGGTCCTAGCCTGGAGGGCTAGGTTGGATGAAGTCCCGGTGAGTGAAGCCGGGTCCCGGTGAGTGAAGCCGGGTCCCGGTGAGTGAAGCCGGGTGACTGAAACCCTGGTGAGTGAAGCCAGGTCCTTGCTTGGAGGGCTAGGTTGAAGTCCTAGTGAGTGAAGCTGGGCATGGCACGAATCAGAGATGGGCCGGAGGCTTGTTCTCGTGACTTAGAGGAGATTTGACCTTGCCTGGATCGGTCTGATGACCAATCAGGGAAGTTGGCACGATGTTCCCTCGTGGACCAGTCTGGTGACCGATCCAGCAATGACTGATCGGTCTGGTGACCGATCAGGGAGTTTGCAGTTCACTCACTGCTCGGCTCCTGATCGGTCTGGTGATCGATCAGGGAGCACACAGTGAGTTGAGTTCCCCTGCTGCTCTGCTCCTGATCGGTCCGGTGACCGATCAGGGAGCATCTAGTAGGTTTTGGGAACCTTACTGATCTGCTCCTGATCAGTCTGGTGACCGATCTGGAACACTGTTCAGATCGTTCTGGTGAACGATCAAGTGTAGCGGACTCCGTCTTATAACCGATCAAGCTGCAGCCTGATCGGTCAGGGAGTTTCTTGATCGGTCTGGTGACCGATCAGGTCACAGCCTGATCGGTCTGGTGACCGATCAGGCTCATGTGGCCGCGAAAGCAGGGAGTCCCAGTAAAGCGGTGGATCGGTCCGGTGACCGATCCATGAGCCCTGGATCGGTCCGGTGACCAATCACTTTAATTCAAAATGCATTGTCAGACGCTCTGATCGCGTCTGAACACATCTGATTTCTCTGCGCTTAATCTCTGATACTTGATTCACTGCTGATTTGCTGTGCTAATGCTCTGATTAAGTGTGCAGGTGACAGGGATGGATTCAAACACTCAAGGAGAGTTAATGGAGGTCTTTCCTTGGAGCAGGTTTGTCCATTTGTCATCTCAGGTTACAACGGTTGCTAGCGCTGCTTGAGCTGCTTGAGCTGCTGACTGGAGCTAGGCTGAGGGAAGCTTAAGGAGTCCAGGAGAGCTCAATGGTAGGCTGGTGGTTGCAGGTGAGTAGCTGGAGGTTGCAGTGAGATGACCTGGCGATTAGTGGAGAGACTTAAGCTGCGTAGCGGAGAAGAGCTGAGTAGTTTTTGATGAATAGACTTCTTGCTAGAGTTCTTGCTGCGCTATCAGTTCTCCATCATCGAAAGCTTTGCTCTACACTTGCGATTACTCTACTGTGGTTCTTGAGCAACCGTCTGTTACTTGGGCACTTGGAAGAAGAAACAAGGAGCTTGAGTCCATCAGTGAGAAGACACGAAGAAGGGAGTTCTTGCGTGAGATCTGCGCTGGGTGGAGCTCGGGAGAAGTTTGCTTGTGTTCTTGTGGTTCTAACTGCTAAGTAAGAACCTTCTTGTGTTTCCTGTACTTTATACTTCATCATCTTGAAACGCTGTGGAGAGGTTACTCCACCGAGAAGGAGGTTGCATTCTATCCGGATTCGGGGCTTGATCTGCCGACGATCAAGGGATCACCCACCTTATGGGCATGCCAAGGAGTAGGGGCAAGTTATCCCCGAACCTTGTAAATCTTCTTTGTTAGCATTTGGTGGTTGTTCTTAGCTTAGGTTTTAAATTCTACATACTATGTTTTTATTGCTTCCGCTGTGCTACTAAACGTTTAAATGCAGAAAACTTAAAAAGTGCTAAGTTTCGGTGTCTGGCTACATTCACCCCCCCCTCTCTAGCCATCCAAGTTCCAACAAGTGGTATCAGAGCTAGGGGCTCTATACAAGCGGATTAACAACCGAGAGCTATCATCAATGGCGTTGAGAAAAGATTTTAGCACCACTCGACCTCCCTTCTTCGATGGAGTAGATTTTCAATATTGGAGATTGAAGATGGAGTATTATCTAAAGATGGATATCAACACTTGGTTCACTGTGAAGGAGGGTTTTACCCCTCCAAAGGATGATGAAGGCAAAGAATTAGAATCATGACGTTGGTCGGCTGAGCAAACCCGGAAGAGTGAAGCCGACGCGAAGGCGGTGGTGACCTTACAATGTGGCATGAACAAAGACCAACTAATCAAGGTTGATCCATTTTCAAGTGCAAAAGATTTGTGGAACAAGCTCATTGAACTCCATGAAGGAACCCGAGATTCAAGAATAGCACAGAGGGACTTGTTCCTCAACCAACTTCAAAATCTCTCCATGAAGGAGAGTGAGACCGTAAGTGAGCTCCACAGCAGATTCAAAGAGGTATTGAATGGTCTCCACTCTATTGATGAAAAGGTCGAAAACCGCGACCTTGTGAGGTATGTGTTAAAAGCATTTCCAAGGAATGCTTTGTGGTCATCCATGGTGGATGTCTACAAAGTTTCTAAGGACTTATCAATTGTAAAGTTAGATGATTTATTTTGTGAGATGGAACTTCATGAAATGGCTAACAAAGGCCCCAAGGAGAAGGGGATTACTTTGGTTGCAGGAGAAAAGAACAAGAAGAAGAAGGAGAAGAAGAAGGAGAAGGAAGTCTCTTCATCTTCATCCTCATCCGAGTCCGAGTCCGAGTCCGAATTCGAGGAGGATGGCAGCGACTCTTCTTCCTCCGAGATGGCCAATTTTGTTAGAAGAATGATGAGGAAGAGTCGGCCCTTCAAGGGTAAAGGTAACCCTAGTGAAATTAAGATTGATAAATCTAATGTCACTTGTTATGAATGTAGCAAGAAAGGGCACTTCAAGAGTGAATGCCCAAAGCTAAAGAAGAAGGAGGAAAAATCCAAGAAAAAGGAGGAGAAATCCAAGAAGAAGAAGAAGGCCTTGAAGGCCACTTGGGATGAATCCTCATCTAGCTCATTCGAAGAAGAGAAGGATGAAAAGAGCACACGACATGTTGCACTCATGACACTAGAAGATCAAGAGAGCAGTGATGAATCGAGTGACTCATCAAACGCGGCTTCATCATCTTCGGATGATGAAGAGGTAATCACTCCCGAACTTGATAAATGCTATAGGACCATTGCATGCTTAACTGATTTCTTGAAAAAGTCAAAAGCAAAAATTAAATCATTGAAAATTGAAGTTGAACAATTGAAGTCCTCTACGGATGAGGATGTTGATGATTTACATGTAGAATTGTTAGAGGATGAAAACAAATCATTGAAGAGTGAAGTTGAGAGACTCAAGAGTGTTCTTGAGAAATTCTCAACAAGCTCAAAAACTTTAGATATGATCTTGAATGCCCAAAGGGCAGTCTACAATAGGACCGGTATTGGTTACCGACCCAAAGAACCATCATTTGTGTGCTTAATGTCTAGGAATGATGTTAGACAATCTAAGACACCTAGGGCTCCAAGAAAAGTTGTCAAGGCATGGGTGCCTAAGTCTTGTTTAGTAGGTGTTTTAGGTCCCAAGGTTTGGGTACCTAAATCTTCTATTTTTCGAATTGTGTAGGTTGTGATTGAGGGGGAGCATCTATCAACTTGGTTCGTTGATAGTGGGTGCTCCAAACATATGACCGGTGATAAATCATTGTTTACTACCCTTCAATGCAAAAATAGAGGTAATGTTTCCTTTGGTAATAATGGTAGTCTTAAGGTCATAGGAATAGGAGACATTCAAATATCCGAATGTCTTAGAATTAAAAATGTCCTTCTAGTCAAGGGGATGATATTTAATCTCCTAAGTGTCAGTCAATTGTGTGATGCGGGTTACACAATTGACTTTCAATCAAGTCAATGTCTAGTTAGACAACATGACACCTTGGACACAGTACTAGTAGGAACAAGAATAGATAACATTTACCAAGTTTCATTTAAAATTACTACTAATGCTCTTGCTAAGTGTTTCATGTCAAAAGAAGAGGAGTCCACCCTTTGGCACTGGAGGCTAGCACATGTGAACATGAAGAATATCCGGAAGTTAGCCAACAAGGGACTAGTCCGTGGCTTACCAAGCATCAAGTATGAAAAAGAAAAGATTTGTGATGCATGTCAAATGGGTAAGCAAACAAAATCTGCACATAAAGGTAAAAGCACTGTAAGTACTTCTACCGCATTGGATTTACTTCACATGGACTTGTTTGATTGTAGCACTATTATATCATTGAATGGTAGTAGATATTGCTTTGTTATCATTGATAATTTTACTAGATACACATGGACTTATTTTCTTAAATATAAGGATCAAACCTTAGATGTTTTCATTTCCTTTTGTAGAAGAGTTAAAAATGAAAAATCATCAACAATTAAGACAATAAGAAGTGATCATGGAGGTGAATTTCAAAACCAATGATTTTTAGAGTTTTGTCAAGATAGAGGGTATAGACATGAGTTCTCCACTCCTAGAACACCACAACAAAATGATGTTGTAGAGAGGAAGAACCGTGTTTTACAAGAGGCTGCACGAAGCATGCTCAATAAGTACTCACTACCGAGTTACTTATGGGCCGAAGCTGTAAACACAGCTTGCTATGTGCAAAATCGAGTCCTCATCCATAGATTCTTAGGAAAGACTCCTCACGAACTTTGGTTTGGAAAACCACCTACGGTTAAACATCTTAGGGTGTTTGGCTGTAAGGTGTTTATTCTAAACACCAAGGACCACCTTGGAAAGTTCACGGCAAAGGCTGATGAAGGGATACTGGTCGGGTACTCCCTAGTTAGCAAAGCCTACCGAGTCTACAATAAGAAATCTAGATTGGTTGAAGAATCTTCTGATGTTGTTTTTGAAGAAATTCCAAAAGCAGAAGATGTCGATGAAGCCAATTCGAACTTAGGAAACTAGGTTTGGAATGAAAGTCCGAATGTTGTTGATGGTGATGAGTCTGATGACGGTGAGCCTAGACAACACATAGATCAGCTGGATCCTAAGTCTGAGCTTGTGTCTAGTGACACCATTCCAGAAGCACCACCAACACCAAGGCAAACTAGGTTGGCCTCTAGTCATCCCCAAGACCAAATTGTTGGAGACATCCATCATGGGGTTAGGACTAGATCATTCTTTAGGAATGAGGCTAATGAAGTTGCCCTAATTTCCGAAATTGAACTTAGAAAAATTGACGAAGCATTAAATGATCCCGATTGGATCATTGCTATGCAAGATGAACTAGGTCAATTTGAAAGAAGTCAAGTTTGAGACTTAGTCCCTAGACCTATGAAGACCACCATCATTGGAACCAAATGGGTCTTCAAAAATAACTAAACCATAAGGGAGAAATCATAAGAAACAAGACACGCTTAGTGGCCAGGGCTACAGTCAAGTTGAAGGCCTTGATTATGATGAGACCTATGCTCTCGTGGCACGATTAGAGTCCATCCATTTATGCTTGCATTTGCAACACATCGTAGTTTTGAACTATATCAAATGGATATCAATCGGCCTTCCTAAATAGTTTAATAAGGGAAGAGGTCTATGTCGAACAACCTCCGAGGTTTGAGAGTTCCGAATTTCCCGACCACGTGTTCAAACTCAAAAAGGAACTTTATGGCCTTAAACAAGCACCCCGAGCTTGGTATGAGCGGTTGTCGACGTTCCTAATTGAAAAAGTTTTGTTAGAGGCCAAATAGACCCTACACTGTTTCTACGAAGAGATGGTGACAATATTTTGTAGCCCAAGTATATGTCGATGACATAATTTGTGGCTCAAACAACAAGGGCTATTTAAATGAGTTTATTGGACACATGGAGAAAATGAGTCTAGTGGGAGAGTTAACTTTCTTCCTTGGACTTGAAAT
>JAGFNQ010005956.1:41721-127395 GCA_024364735.1 Boesenbergia rotunda
GGGTAAAGGTAACCCTAGTGAAATTAAGATTGATAAATCTAATGTCACTTGTTAGAATGTAGCAAGAAAGGGCACTTCAAGAGTGAATGCCCAAAGCTAAAGAAGAAGGAGGAAAAATCCAAGAAAAAGGAGGAGAAATCCAAGAGAAGAAGAAGGCCTTGAAGGCCCACTTGGGATGAATCCTCATCTAGCTCATTCGAAGAAGAGAAGGATGAAAAGAGCACACGACATGTTGCACTCATGACACTAGAAGATCAAGAGAGCAGTGATGAATCGAGTGACTCATCAAACGCGGCTTCATCATCTTCGGATGATGAAGAGGTAATCACTCCCGAACTGATAAATGCTATAGGACCATTGCATGCTTAACTGATTCTTGAAAAAGTCAAAAGCAAAAATTAAATCATTGAAATTGAAGTTGAACAATTGAAGTCCTCTACGGATGAGGATGTTGATGATTTACATGTAGAATTGTTAGAGGATGAAAACAAATCATTGAAGAGTGAAGTTGAGAGACTCAAGAGTGTTCTTGAGAAATTCTCAACAAGCTCAAAAACTTTAGATATGATCTTGAATGCCCAAAGGGCAGTCTACAATAGGACCGGTATTGGTTACCGACCCAAAGAACCATCATTTGTGTGCTTAATGTCTAGGAATGATGTTAGACAATCTAAGACACCTAGGGCTCCAAGAAAAGTTGTCAAGGCATGGGTGCCTAAGTCTTGTTTAGTAGGTGTTTTAGGTCCCAAGGTTTGGGTACCTAAATCTTCTATTTTTCGAATTGTGTAGGTTGTGATTGAGGGGGAGCATCTATCAACTTGGTTCGTTGATAGTGGGTGCTCCAAACATATGACCGGTGATAAATCATTGTTTACTACCCTTCAATGCAAAAATAGAGGTAATGTTTCCTTTGGTAATAATGGTAGTCTTAAGGTCATAGGAATAGGAGACATTCAAATATCCGAATGTCTTAGAATTAAAAATGTCCTTCTAGTCAAGGGGATGATATTTAATCTCCTAAGTGTCAGTCAATTGTGTGATGCGGGTTACACAATTGACTTTCAATCAAGTCAATGTCTAGTTAGACAACATGACACCTTGGACACAGTACTAGTAGGAACAAGAATAGATAACATTTACCAAGTTTCATTTAAAATTACTATAATGCTCTTGCTAAGTGTTTCATGTCAAAAGAAGAGGAGTCCACCCTTTGGCACTGGAGGCTAGCACATGTGAACATGAAGAATATCCGGAAGTTAGCCAACAAGGGACTAGTCCGTGCTTACCAAGCATCAAGTATGAAAAAGAAAAGATTTGTGATGCATGTCAAATGGGTAAGCAAACAAAATCTGCACATAAAGGTAAAAGCACTGTAAGTACTTCTACCGCATTGGATTTACTTCACATGGACTTGTTTGATTGTAGCACTATTATATCGTTGAATGATAGTAGATATTGCTTTGTTATCATTGATGATTTTTCTAGATATACATGGACTTATTTTTTAAAATATAAGGACCAAACCTTAGATGTTTTCATTTCTTTTTGTAGAAGAGTTAAAAATGAAAAAATCATCAACAATTAAGACAATAAGAAGTGATCATGGAGGTGAATTTCAAAACCAACGATTTTTAGAGTTTTGTCAAGATAGAGGGTATAGACATGAGTTCTCCACTCCTAGAACACCACAACAAAATGATGTTGTAGAGAGGAAGAACCGTGTTTTACAAGAGGCTGCACGAAGCATGCTCAATGAGTACTCACTACCGAGTTACTTATGGGCCGAAGCTGTAAACACAGCTTGCTATGTGCAAAATCGAGTCCTCATCCATAGATTCTTAGGAAAGACTCCTCACGAACTTTGGTTTGGAAAACCACCTACGGTTAAACATCTTAGGGTGTTTGGCTGTAAGGTGTTTATTCTAAACACCAAGGACCACCTTGGAAAGTTCACGGCAAAGGCTGATGAAGGGATACTGGTCGGGTACTCCCTAGTTAGCAAAGCCTACCGAGTCTACAATAAGAAATCTAGATTGGTTGAAGAATCTTCTGATGTTGTTTTTGAAGAAATTCCAAAAGCAGAAGATGTCGATGAAGCTCAATTCGAACTTAGGAAACTAGGTTTGAATGAAAGTCCGAATGTTGTTGATGGTGATGAGTCTGATGACGGTGAGCCTAGACAACACATAGATCAGCTGGATCCTAAGTCTGAGCTTGTGTCTAGTGACACCATTCCAGAAGCACCACCAACACCAAGGCAAACTAGGTTGGCCTCTAGTCATCCCCAAGACCAAATTGTTGGAGACATCCATCATGGGGTTAGGACTAGATCATTCTTTAGGAATGAGGCTAATGAAGTTGCCCTAATTTCCGAAATTGAACTTAGAAAAATTGACGAAGCATTAAATGATCCCGATTGGATCATTGCTATGCAAGATGAACTAGGTCAATTTGAAAGAAGTCAAGTTTGAGACTTAGTCCCTAGACCTATGAAGACCACCATCATTGGAACCAAATGGGTCTTCAAAAATAAACTAAACCATAAGGGAGAAATCATAAGAAACAAGACACGCTTAGTGGCCAAGGGCTACAGTCAAGTTGAAGGCCTTGATTATGATGAGACCTATGCTCTCGTGGCACGATTAGAGTCCATCCGATTTATGCTTGCATTTGCAACACATCGTAGTTTTGAACTATATCAAATGGATATCAAATCGGCCTTCCTAAATAGTTTAATAAGGGAAGAGGTCTATGTCGAACAACCTCCGAGGTTTGAGAGTTCCGAATTTCCCGACCACGTGTTCAAACTCAAAAAGGAACTTTATGGCCTTAAACAAGCACCCCGAGCTTGGTATGAGCGGTTGTCGACGTTCCTAATTGAAAAAGGCTTTGTTAGAGGCCAAATAGACCCTACACTATTTCTACGAAGAGATGGTGACAATATTTTTGTAGCCTAAGTATATGTCGATGACATAATTTGTGGCTCAAACAACAAGGGCTATTTAAATGAGTTTATTGGACACATGGAGAGTGAATTTGAAATGAGTCTAGTGGGAGAGTTAACTTTTTTCCTTGGACTTGAAATCAAGAAAACTCGTGACGGAATCCATGTGCACCAATCAAAGTATACTCAAGAGATGCTTCGAAAATTTAACATGAGTGATTCGAAAGAGGTAACCACTCCCATGGCGACAAACACAAGATTAGACAATGATGAGAGTGGTAAACCTGTTGATTTGACTCAATATCGGAGCATGATAGATAGTCTGCTATACCTCACAGCTAGTCGGCCTGATATACTATTTGCTGTGGGTATGTACACTAGGTATCAAGTTTGTGCCAAGGAATCTCATCTAATTGCGGTTAAACAAATTTTGAGGTACCTTAAGGGCACAATTGGAGTTAGTCTTTAGTACCCCTGTACCGAGTAATTTGACCTAATTGGCTATATCGATTTCGACTATGCTGGGTGCAAGTTAGATCGGAAAAGCACAAGTGGGGGTTGCCAATTCCTAGGATCATCATTGGTAAGTTGGTCAAGTCGGAAGCAACATTGTGTTGCTCTCTCCATGACCGAGGCAGAGTATATCGCCATGGGAGAGAGTGTGTCACAATTGTTGTGGATGATTCATACATTAGAGGACTATGGATTAAGCTACAAAGGTGTGTAAGTGTTGTGTGACAATATTAGCACAATTAACCTAACAAAGAATCCAGTCCATCATTCTAGAACTAAACATATTGAAGTGCGTCACCACTTCATTAGAGATCATGTTGCTAGAGGAGATATTGTACTCTCACATGTAGAGTCCAAATCGAATCTAGCAGACATTTTCACTAAACCACTCCCCGAAAATGAGTTTAGCTTCTTAAGAAGGGAGTTGGGAATGTGTCGCGCCACATAGGATTCTAAAAACATTCAAAACCCTTCATGATTATTTCAAATTGTTGGGAACAATTAGGTAACTTGAGGACATCTCACACAAACTATAAGGTTTAACAAAACGTTTTTGTTTGCTAGAAATGGGTTGAGATGATAAGATCAACTTAATTTCTCAAAATATCAATGCATCCCTTGAAAAATTAGGTTGACGAGATAAAAATCACTTCGGTGACCAAGTATGGGGAAAACCAATGCATAACATATGTGTACTTGGCTCCATGATCATATTTGGACATTCCAATCAAGGAAACTTGATTGGAGACTTGAATTTGGTACAAACTTGCTTGAAATTACTTGAATGTTTGTTGTTTGAGTTTGACTCCACTTGGGTGGAGCAAAGTAATTTGTCAAAACCATAAAGACCTTTGATCCTTCTTCAGGGATCAATCTTAGTCAAGGGATCACTTCTAAGATCGATAATCTTCATCATATCTTACCTGAAATTGTTTGGAAATCTGAAACTAAAAGTTTCAGATCGTATCAGGAAAAATCAGGAAGCCTGATCAGTCACCCGACTGATCAGGAGTAGGTCTGATCGGTCCAACGGACCGATCAAGCTGTTTCGTGATTAAACACAGAAATCTATCTGTGTTGGTCTGGATCGGTCCCCCGACCGACCTGGCGGCCTCTGTGGTGATCGGTCCACAGACCGATCAGAGGGGTCGCAGAACACTGTAGGACCGGTGGCGTCGATAGAGGGGGGGGGGGTGAATATCGATCGTTCAAAATCTTTCGGAAATCTTCGTAAAGCTTTCGTTCTAGACTTAGAATATTAGTAACACAGCGGAAAATAAAAATAGAAAAGTAAATGCACAACAGAAGGACACGCGGATTTTTACTTGGTTCCCGACCCCCCAGGGTCAGTACATCCAAGGCCTATACACGGGAACGCCCGTCCACTATTGGTCTCCTTTCCGGACTTTTCGGAGGCGGAGAAACCCGACTTACAGTGCAATATTACAATCAATAATATAGAAATTTAAGTACGGTAATTAACGAAATGCAAACCAACAAAACAGGGATGAAGCTCGGCCAATCTGGACCTCCGAAGTGCCGCGCACTTCCTCCTGGAGCCTCCCGGTCGTAGAGCCTCGTTTCTAATGCGTTGCTGTCGGTCAGAATGATTAGAACAGTGCTTGGAAGTTGTGTTTGAAGCAGAGGGGTCGAGGCCCCTTATAAAGGCCTCCTGGGGGCGCCCCGGACGCTGGGGGCACCCCGGAAGACTCGGTCAACTCTTATCCTTGCGCCTACTTCGCCGCAGGTGATAAGTTCTTTGACCAGGGCGCCCCGAACATCTCGGGCGCCCTCTTGAGCGCTTATCCTGTGCTTCGGACTCGCAAGCAACGAAACAGTGTTAATCCGGGCGCCCCGGATGCTCTGGGCGCCCCGGTTGACACCTATTTTGACTGCATCACGAAACTGCCCTTTTTAGTACTGCCTGGGGGCGCCCTAGTTGCATGGGGGCGCCCCCAATGATGGGGGCGCCCTGCTTAAAGCCTGCAAGAGCGGTTTTTTGCCTGGTTTACCTGCTTTGTCTCCGGTTCTTGATACCTGCAAGATACACAAACACAAAGCATATAATGTTAACCTTAAGGACTTGGTTCGGACTTCGGATTTGCATGAAACCCTAGGTCGAACCGGCACAAGTTCCCATCCCCGAGAACTTGCCCTTCACCTACTCCTTTCAGGAGACGGTTGCCACCCAGCCCTTCGGGTGGACTTTTGCTTAGCTTCCGATACTTCCAGACCTCGAGACGCCCAAACCCTGACCCGTCTCTACTCCTGTCCTTAGTCATCGCTCAGCTAAGTTGCTTAGTCCGTCGGACCAAGACTTCATTCCCTAGCAATCCTTCGCCAGGTGCCTAGCAGTCCTTCGCCAGGGGCCTAGCAGCCCTTCGCTAGGTCTTGGGGATTCGATACCTAGCAGCCTTTCGCTAGGTGCCTAGCAGCCCTTCGCTAGGTGCCTAGCAGCCCTTCGCTAGGTCTTTAAGGTTATGATACCTAGCAGCCCTTCGCTAGGTGCCTAGCAGCCCTTCGCTAGGTCTTTAAGGTTATGATACCTAGCAGCCCTTCGCTAGGTGCCTAGCAGCCCTTCGCTAGGTCTTTTAAGGTTATGATACCTAGCAGCCCTTCACTAGGTGCCTAGCAGCCCTTCGCTAGGTCTTAGGGGTTCGATGCCTAGATTAACTAGGACTTTTCTTCAGCTTTGGTTACTTCTCTCTTACTCCCCTTTGTCTGTTCAATGTATCACTGACTTAAGTATATTGTCAAACATTAAAACATTTAAAGAGGAATATCATTGATGCAACTTGCACCAACAATCTCCCCCTTTTTGATGTTTGACAATAACTTAAGTTAGATTGGTTTAAAGGGGCTAAATCACTATCCTTGGAAAAAAATGAAAAAAGTTTTGAAACTACATTTTTGATCTTTGGGAGAAAATTTTCCTAACTTAAGCACACCTCTCCCCCTTTGTCATACATCAAAAATAAACAGAGATACTTGCGCCAACAATAAGAGTATTTTTGAAAATCCTTAGTGTAAAATTTTGAAAGCATAACATAAAACTAATACTTAAGTGTTAACTCAGAAAACATAGACACTACTTTTGAGAAAATGTCAGATTTTTGAAGAAAGATCAGAGTTTGAAAAATAATAAGTAATTGTTGAAAAATATAAGTACCTTTGAAAAATGTATTGAGTTTTTTGAAAAAAATAGGTACTTTTGAAAAATACAAACAATTTTTTTTTTAAATTAAGTACTTTTGAAAGAATATTAGGCTTTAAAAGACATAAGTACTTGTGAAAACATGATATTTGACTTCACTTGGTTTATTTTCCAGTCTGACACCATCCTGGGAATCCTTGTTGACTACAAGGATATTTCCTAAGTGTCCTGGAAATTTTCCAACCCAAGTAACTATTATTTCAAAAATTTCATAAGTCACAGAATAATTAATTTTGAAAAATGTAAAAATTTTAAAGTTATAATACTTGATTTGGTTTATCTTCCAGTCTGACACTATCATAGGAAACCTTGTTGACTACAAGGATATTTTCCAAAGTGTCCTGGAAGATTTTTCAAACTCAAGATGTTATTTCAAATTGATCAACATCAGATGAATTTTTGAAAATAAAAATATTTTTTTTAAAAAAAATAGATAGCATTTTAAAGTAATACTTATGTTTTCAATAGGATTTGAAAATACCGCGCATGAAAACATTTGAAATATTCAATAATTCTTTTAATTTGACCTCCCCTTAAACTTGACCCAGTCCTGGGAAGCTTGTTGACCACAAGTATTCTTCCTCTGAGTCTTAGGGTTAATTCAGATCAAAAGAATAATCTAATGATTTAAAATAATTTAAAGCTTGTCAGAAAGTTGACTCAGACTCCTCCTAAAACTGACACGTCCTAGGAGTCCTTTTAGATCATGAAGTGGACCTTCCTCTGTGTCTTTAGGGTTTATCAAAATCATACAAGACAGATAAATTTTACAATATAAACCTTTTTTCGAAAAACACAAGTGATACCGCTTTAAAGCTCAGTTTTCGAAAAGTATTTTTAAATAATAGTAATTTTTTCAGTGTAGTTTTCGAAAAAAATAGAATTACTCCCCCTGTATCCGATACCGTTTGACTCTATCTAAGTGCCTTAAGGAACTCTAGTATTGTCCTAAGAGGCTTGTGTCTAATTGAGTGAGTCAAACAAATTTTTGAAAAGATATATTTTTGGAAAATGTATAATATATAATCAAACAGACAAGCATGAATTACATAAAAACATTATTATGTTGAAGCACTATTTTGAAAATATATTTTTATGAAAATATTCTAATAATTTTGAAAAACAATTTTGAAAAATATTTTTCAATTCATTAGTCCTTAACATCTCACCCATTTTAGATGTATCAATACAACAAGCATGGTTGCCTTATAGGTGTATTGTGAGATGCTTGAATCATTTTTCTTAATTTATTTTTAATTCTAAGATTTAATTGAAGCTTGTGTTAGATTTGAATTTGACACGAAGTAACTTGAATTTGAATTTCAAAAATTGGTTTCCAGGTCTTGGCGAGGCACTAGGCCTTCTTTGGCCGTAGCCTTATTGGATCATCAACCCTTTCCTTGACAAAGCCTTTTAATGAAATTTCATTTTCAAAATTACTTTTTGAAAAATTCTGATCTAACTAGTTTGAGTCTTGGATCGGTAGCTTTGGCTAGTTCCGCCAAGATGGCTTCCCTAACGTACTATCATCTCACCTCCACCCAATACTAGGTTGATCAAGTTTCAATTATTCTTTTTCCTAAAACCGTTCTAAATTATGCATAAAATTTAAATATGAATGACATGTCATATATTAACAAAATAAATATCAAATGTATGACATGACAATTATGCATGAGTCAAACAATTCAAATTATTTTATTTAAGTTTCTAAAAATGTATCAAATTCCCGATTTGATACATGTCGAGTGAACCTGCGAATATGTCAACTCACTTTGACATATTTAATGTTATTAGTTTTAATTGTTATAGTTTGGGTAAAATTTTATTTTAGTTTGAGTCATTTAAGATTTTAGTTGAGTTCAGGTTAATTAAGAGTTGATGGATTAGAAAAATAATTAATTAATTGAAAATGAATTTAAGCATCAATTAATTTGGATTAAATTAAATTTAAATTTGAAATTTAATTAGGATTTAATTTGAATTTAATTAGGATTATAATGATTAATTAATAATTGTGGGTTTAAATTCATCATTTTCATTATTTCAAAAATTTCTTCTTCATTTTTATCTTTCTTTTCAAGTTTTTCTAATAATTTTGATTTATTTGAATTTTTGTAATTTTTATTGATTATGGCCTTTATCTTAGATAGTTCCATATCCTCCTTAAGATTAGATCTTTCTATATCCTCACAGTAGGTGGAGTAGATTGGGCCACTTGTTAAGGTTTTGTAATAATCTTTAATATTATCTATAATTAAACTATTATCTACGAGAATTTTATATTCAAAATTATCCTCAGAATTATCCTCAGATATATTTTCAATATTTTTAACATTTATCTCTAGATTATCTTTAAGAATTTCAGAATTAATTTCTGAATTAATCTTGAGATTTTCAGGATTAATTTCGGATTTATCCTTAGGATATTCAAATTTGAATTCCGAATTATCCTTAGGATTTTCAAATTTGAATTCGGATTTATCCTTAGGATTAATTTTGTCTGAATCAGAATTAATTTTATCAAAAAAATTATCCGAATTAAGTTTATCAGATAAATTATCAGAATTATCTAAATTAATTTTATTAGATAAATTATCAGAATTAATTTTATTAGATAAATTATCAAAATTATTAGAATTAATTTTATCAGATAAATTATCAGAATTATCAGAATTAATTTTATCAGATAAATTATCAGAATTATCAGAATTAATTTTATCAGATAAATTCTGAATTGATATTCTGAATTAGACAATTAATTTCTAATATTTTGGTCATATTCACATTTTGTAATTTAACATGCAAAAAGTTAATTTTACTATGCAGTAAATCTACTTTGTCAGAAAAATAAATTACTTTATCACATGGCAGTGCAGGAACTTGTAAAATTTTTGGAACATATATTTTTCGTACCTTTGCCGGACACTTGTTTTTGTAATGTCCGTATTTCTCGCACTTGAAGCATTGCACGTGATCCTTATTTTTCCGGACTCCTGGCGCTAGTATCTCCTTTGCCGCCGGTGACGAACGATTTTTACGAGTAGGACACTGATTTTTATAGTGCCCTCTCTCCCTGCATGTAAAACAAATAATATGCAATTTAAAATTTGACATAATAAAAATTGTACCTGATTCACCCCTGGGCTCCCCCTCAACTCCTGGCGTCGTTGCTCCGTCGGCGGTTAGTCCGGTAAAGAGCGGCTCGGCTCTGATACCAATTGTAGGACCGGTGGCGTTGATAGAGGGGGGGGGGTGAATATCGATCGTTCAAAATCTTTCGGAAATCTTCGTAAAGCTTTCGTTCTAGACTTAGAATATTAGTAACGCAGCGGAAAATAAAAACAGAAAAGTAAATGCACAACAGAAGGACATGCGGATTTTTACTTGGTTCCCGACCTCCCAGGGTCAGTACATCCAAGGCCTATGCACGGGAATGCCCGTCGACTATTGGTCTCCTTTCCGGACTTTCCGGAGGCAGAGAAACCCGACTTACAGTACAATATTACAATCAATAATATAGAAATTTAAGTACGGTAATTAACGAAATGCAAACCAACAAAACAAGGATGAAGCTCGGCCAATCTGGACCTCCGAAGTGCCGCGCACTTCCTCCTGGAGCCTCCCGGTCGTAGAGCCTCGTTTCTAATGCATTGCTGTCGGTCAGAATGATCATAACAGTGCTTGGAAGTTGTGTCTGAAGCAGAGGGGTCGAGGCCCCTTATAAAGGCCTCCTGGGGGCGCCCCGGACGCTGGGGGCGCCCCGGAAGACTCGGTCAACTCTTATCCTTGCGCCTACTTCGCCGCAGGTGATAAGTTCTTTGACCAGGGCGCCCCGAACATCCCGGGCGCCCTCTTGAGCGCTTATCCTGTGCTTCGGACTTGCAAGCAACGAAACAGTGTTAATCCGGGCGCCCCGGATGCTCCGGGCGCCCCGGTTGACACCTATTTTGACTGCATCATGAAACTGCCCTTTTTAGTACTGCCTGGGGGCGCCCCCAGTGTTGGGGGCGCCCTGGTTGCATGGGGGCGTGATGGGGGCGCCCTGCTTAAAGCCTGCAAGAGCGGTTTTTTGCCTGGTTTACCTGCTTTGTCTCCGGTTCTTGATACCTGCAAGATACACAAACACAAAGCATATAATGTTAACCTTAAGGACTTGGTTCGGACATCGGATTTGCACGAAACCCTAGGTCAAACCGGCACAAGTTTCCATCCCCGAGAACTTGCCCTTCACCTACTCCTTTCAGGAGACGGTTGCCACCCAGCCCTTCGGGTGGACTTTTGCTTAGCTTCCGATACTTCCAGACCTCGAGACGCCCAAACCCTGACCCGTATCTACTCCTGTCCTTAGTCATCGCTCAGCTAAGTTGCTTAGTCCCTCGGACCAAGACTTCATTCCCTAGCAATCCTTCGCCAGGTGCCTAGCAGTCCTTCGCTAGGTCTTCATTCCCTAGCAGTCCTTCGCCAGGGGCCTAGCAGCCCTTCGCTAGGACTTGGGGATTCGATACCTAGCAACCCTTCACTAGGTGCCTAGCAGCCCTTCGCTAGGTCTTAAGGTTTCGATACCTAGCAGCCTTTCGCTAGGTGCCTAGCAGCCCTTCGCTAGGTCTTTAAGGTTATGATACCTAGCAGCCCTTCGCTAGGTCTTTAAGGTTATGATACCTAGCAGCCCTTCGCTAGGTGCCTAGCAGCCCTTCGCTAGGTCTTTTAAGGTTATGATACCTAGCAGCCCTTCGCTAGGTGCCTAGCAGCCCTTCGCTAGGTTTTAGGGGTTCGATGCCTAGATTAACTAGGACTTTTCTTCAGCTTTGGTTACTTCTCTCTTACTCCCCTTTGTCTGTTCAATGTATCACTGACTTAAGTATATTGTCAAACATTAAAACATTTAAAGAGGAATATCATTGATGCAACTTGCACCAACAGACACTTCGCGAAAAATTGACCAAACATTCTGTGTTGGCCTGGATCGGTCCCCGGACCGATCTGGCACCCTGTGGTGATAGGTCCACAGACCGATCAGGGGGCTCACGGAAAAACCTCCAAACCTACTGTTCGCTTCCTGATCGATTAGCCGATCGATCAGGGGCCTGCCTGATCGGTCACCCGATCGATCAGGACCAGGCCAGTCCGATCAGGCTAGAACCTAATCGGTCTGGGCACTCCCAGATCGAACGGTGATCCATTCAATCGCATTAAATTACGGTTGGTGGACCGATCCACCAACCGATTAACTTCGTCTAAACCCTACCTTCCCAAGCCCTAGCACCGAAATCCTCTCTTGCGCGTGGGATCTACTTGCTGTGCAGAGCTCCTCCTGCGTTTTCTCCTCCTTGCGCGTGGCTTCTTGCGATCATCTCCCTGCTGCGCGTGTGACTGGGTTTTCTTCTGCGCTGTTAGGAGTTTATCTTTTGCTGCTGTGTTCTCTCTTGCAAAGCACCATTTCTGTGTGTTGTTCTCTGCGCAACTCAGCCGTGAGTTTTCTCCAACCAAGTACTTCATGGCACCAAAGTAAGCTTTGTGTATGATTTTCATTTGGTGCTTATCATTCTAACATCTACCATGTTTAGGCTAACCATGTTTTTCTTTTGGTGTTTGTGTTGTGATCCTTTTCATTGCCGTGACCTTGCCATGATTTTTCACCCTACTGATGAAATCTAATCATTTGCAATCTATATTATGATCTGATTCTTCCCTTGATCAAATCGTGTTTCTTTGATTAAACCTCACCTCACTGATCAATTCGTGCCCTACAAATGATTGGTTCATGCTTCATGTGATCATTTCAATATTGTTGCCGTGTGTGATTAAATCCTTGTGTTATGATCTGGACTCTTGATCATAATTTGTTTTCTTTTGTTCATTTGATCAAATCTTGTTCATTTGATTCAATTGTTGCCATGATCTATTCAACCATTTTAGAAAGTCATCCAAGGGCAAAGAACCCGTGGAGGGAAGCTCAAAGGCCAAAGGCCCTTCTTCTTCCGCGCCCTCCCGAAGGCCTCAGCCTTCGTCGAGTTCCAGGTTCCCTAATGCTGCCTGTGAGCAGGCCTTTCAATCTTGAACTTTCAAGTAGCTTTCTTGCCGGTCCATTGATGGACCCTTCCTTGCTGAGCATTGTCCCTCCATTGTGGAGATAATTACCTTCTACAACCTGGGCTTTCTCCTTTCTCTCGATAGGACGATAAACTATGATCTTGTTTCTGAATTTTACAATAATCTACAACAAGGACCTCAAGGGGGTTTCGATTTCACGACCCGAGTAGCCAAGAAAAATCTTGATTTCTCTTATGACATTCTAGCGGAGTATCTGGGCTGGCGTCGGTCGCCTAATTTTTATTCCATCTACCCAGAGCTTCTTGACCCTTTACTGCCTCCTTTTGCCAATGTCACCCCGACTCCATTTATCAGCACTTCTTTGGCCATCCACGACCAGCTGGTCTTGACGAGTTAGGGCCCGACTTTTCGACCTTTGTGACCCTCCATCTTTCCCCTGTCGATTACGTTCTCTTCAGGATAATCACAAACTGCATCTTGCCGATCACTTCCAAACCCTTGACCGAGATCCGACCTTATCATTGCCTGATGCTCTATGACATGCACCGCCACATGGACTTTGACATCATGGAGAGCATTTTTTAGTCCATCATATCCTATAGAGAGCTGAGCCGACACACTGTCTATATGTCGTTTGGTCATGTCATCACTGACTGGCTTATGTCAGTAGGTGTTGATGTAACCAAGGGCAGGACAGTGCCCATGGTTAGACAAGATTGTAGACTTGGTAGGCGCGCGTTTGCCAAGTCTGGCATTGTCATCAGGGATCACGATCGGGCTCTGGTATGGAAGGACGGGAGGGGTCTTGGAGAGCTTCCTAGGGGCCCACACATTCAGGCACCAACAGATGCTGCTGCACATCAGGAGGCTCTCGCTGCTGCTGCTGACTATGATTATGAGCCAGATCCAGACATCCGCTGGTAGGTTTTCGAGCTGGAGCTCGCTATGCAGCATGATTTCCATGTCTCAAAGCTCTGGCGAGAGGAGGCTAGGTCAGAGTTTCGATCCATCGATCACCGACTTCACAGATTGGAGTCCGATGTCTCGGGGGTCTGTTCTCTGTAGCAGACGTGGTACGACAAGTGGCGCCGGCATACCTTTTCGGGAGATGCGCCCTCTGGCAGTGCTGCACCGGGGTCTTTTGTTCCTGATGATGCCACGATGGATGACCCTATGCATGATGACCCCCCCGGTCGATGGATGATTGTACTGCTTTGTGGTATCTGATGATTTGACGGATCTGTCCGTCCTGACTATTCGCTTGTTATGGCTTGGTGTTGACTTTGATGCATTGATATGCATCTAGTTATGTGTCTGGTTTTGTTGTATGATGCACTTGACTTTTCAGGCTATGTTTTATGCCTTACTTCTATGACTAGATTTTGCTTATGCTTCATTCATCTGACATTATGCCTTGTTATGCAATGCTATGTTTATTGCTATTCCATGTTAATATGATACATATGATTGTCTTGCCATGCCTTATATTTATTATATGTTTTCATATGCTTTCAAAATTATATCAAATCTTTTGTTATTTTGGGATACCCCTAGGGTTGAGGGGGAGTATGTTTAAACTTAACAACCTGTCTACACCCTTTTCGGTGTTTGACAAAGGGGGAGAGTGAGATTGGTTAAGTTTAGGATGATTATGAGTTTAATGGTTGTAGGGGGAGGATCCTGATTCTCCTACAATTATGAGATTTGAGACTATTGGATTCAAATTCCTAAACTTAAAATCGGGTTGTCAAACAACAAAAAGGGGGAGATTGTTGATGCAGTCTGGCCTTGATTGTTGTTTTGGTGTTGACACCGATTTTAGTTTAGGATGATAAGATGATTGGGATTAAGTCCTGGTCGTGGACTAGGCATACCTTGTGGGAAAATCCTAACCTGGAGGGCTAGGTGTGGAAAAGTCCTAGCCTGGAGGGCTAGGTGAGGAAAAGTCCTAACCTGGAGGGTTAGGTGTAAAAAGTCCTAGCTTGGAGGGCTAGGTGTGGAAAAGTCCTAACCTAGAGGGTTAGGTGTAAAATGTCCTAGCTTGGAGGGCTAGGTGTTGAAAAGTCCTAACATGGAGGGTTAGGTGTGAAAAGTCCTAGCTTGGAGGGCTAGGTGTTGAAAAGTCCTAACCTGGAGGGTTAGGTGTGAAAAAAATCTCGGCTTGGAGGGCCAGGTCCTAGCTTGGAGGGCTAGGTTGATGAAATCCTGACTTGGAGGGTCAGGTCCTAGCCTGGAGGGCTAGGTTGGATGAAATCCCGGTGAGTGAAGTCGGGTCCCAGTGAGTGAAGTCGGGTGACTGAAACCCTGTGAGTGAAGCCAGGTCCTAGCTTGGAGGGCTAGGTTGAAGTCCCAGTGAGTGAAGCTGGGCATGACACGAGTCAGAGATGGGCCGGAGGCTTATTCTCGTGACTTAGAGGAGATTTGACCTTGCCTGGATCGGTCTGGTGACCGATCAGGGAAGTTGGCACGGTGTTCCCTCGTGGATCGGTCTGGTGACCGATCCAGCAATGACTGATCGGTCTGGTGATCGATCAGGGAGCATACAGTGAGGCTGGAAACTACTGCTCGGCTCCTGATCGGTCTGGTGGCCGATCAAGGTGTGTGCAGTTCACTCACTGCTCGGCTCCTGATCGGTCTGGTGACCGATCAGGGAGCACACAGTGAGTTGAATTCCCCTCCTGCTCTGCTCCTGATCGGTCCGGTGACCGATCAGGGAGCATCCAGTAGGTTTTGGGACCTTACTGATCTGCTCCTGATCGGTCTGGTGACCGATCTGGAACACTGTTCAGACCGTTCTGGTGAATGATCAAGTGTCGCGGACTCCGTCTTATAACCGATCAGGCTGTAGCCTGATCGGTCAGGGAGCTTCCTGATCGGTCTGGTGACCAATCGGGTCACAGCCTGATCGGTCTGGTGACCGATCAGGCTCGTGTGGCCGTGATAGCTGGGAGTCCCAGCAAAGCGGTGGATCGGTCCGGTGACCGATCCACGAGCCCTGGATCGGTCCGGTGACCGATCACTTTAATTCAAAATGCACTGTCAGACGCTCTGATCGCGTCTGAACACATCTGATTTCTCTGCGCTTAATCTCTGATACTTGATTCACTGCTGATTTGCTGTGCTAATGCTCTGATTAAGTGTGTAGGTGACAGGGATGGATTCAAACACTCAAGGAGAGTCAATGGAGATCTTTCCTTGGAGCAGGTTTGTCCATTTGCCATCTCAGGTTGCAATGGTTGCTGGCGCTGCTTGAGCTGCTGACTGGGGCTAGGCTGAGGGAAGCTCAGGGAGTCCAGGAGAGCTCAGTGGCAGGCTGGTGGTTACAGGTGAGCAGCTGGAGGCTGCAGTGAGATGACCTGGCGACCAGTGGAGAGACTTAAGCTGCGTAGCGGAGAAGAGCTGAGTAGTTTTTGCTGAATAGACTTCTTGCTAGAGTTCTTGCTGCGCTATCAGTTCTCCATCATCGAAAGCTTTGCTCTACACTTGCGATTACTCTACTGTGGTTCTTGAGCAACCTTCTGTTACTTGGGCACTTGGAAGAAGAAACAAGGAGCTTGAGTCTATCAGCGAGAAGACACGAAGAAGGGAGTTCTTACGTGAGATTTGCGCTGGGTGGAGCTCGGGAGAAGTTTGCTTGTGTTCTTGTGGTTCTAAGTGCTAAGTAAGATCATTCTTGTGTTTTCTGTACTTTATACTTCTTCATCTTGAAACGCTGTGGAGAGGTTACTCCACCGAGAAGGAGATTGTATTCTATCCGGATTTTTCGAGGCTTGATCTGCCGACGATCAAGGGATCACCCACCTTACGGGCACGCCAAGGAGTAGGTGCAAGTTATCTCCGAACCTTGTAAATCCTCTTTGTTAGCGTTTGGTGGTTGTTCTTAGCTTAGGTTTTAAATTCTGCATACTCTGTTTTTATTGCTTCCGCTGTGCTACTAAACGTTTAAGTGCAGAAAACTTAAAAAGTGCTAAGTTTCGGTGTCTGGCTACATTAACCCCCCTCTCTAGCCATCCAAGTTCCAACAAAGGGCTCATTAGTCCAAGAGGAGAAGAAGGACCAATCGGAAGTTGAATCGTGTTCAACATCCGAAGAGGAGAAGGAAGTGGAATCGTCTACATCCTTAAGTGAGGAAGAAGAAGAGAAATCCAAGATAGAGGAGATCTTGGAAGCTCAACTCTTAGCCTCAACTACCGAGAAGAGTGTAAAATCACACATCAAATGCTTTGAGTGTGGGGAAATGAGACATTACAAGAGTAGGTGTCCTTCACTCTAGAAGGTAAATCCTAAACTCGGTAAAGTTCATTTGAAAACTAATATGAGTTGTAGGGATAGAGTCAAGGATCAGAAGCATATAATTTGCTTCACGTGTGGTGAGCGTGACCACTACCACACAAAATGCTCAAGAAAAGGAGAGCTCAAGAAGCTAGGACATTTGAAGAAATTGAAGAAGAAGAGGAGTTTAAGTCAAGGGAGAGCTTCAAAGGTAAAAGAGAAGGTAATCCATAATTTAAAGTTTAATCTAATTTCCAATTCATATATGCTTGTTAGAAATAATATAGATTATTTACTCAAGCATAATCATGAATTTAGGTATAATGATAGGAATAAGATTAACAAAGTAGATAAATCTAGGAAATCATTATCCAAGGCTAGACCCAAAAAGACCCAAACTACCATGCCTAAGGGGTAGAAGGTAATAAATGATCAAAGAATTAATCCCAAGAAGAGGAGACATATGCCTAGGAAGGTGGGCAGGTCTAGGAATGTCCAAGATGGTCATGTTGACTCTAGAGTTAATTCCTTAGAAGTGGAAAATTAAGTCTTGAAGGCAAGGTTAGAGGAGTGGAGAGAATCTTAGATAGGTTCATTATTGGACCTAGGGGACTTGACATGTGTTTGGGTGGTCAAAAACTCAAAAATGTCAAATTGGATATCTCCAAGACCAAAAGAACGTCAAATACTAGAATGACACAAGATATTGTTAAGGGAGGAGTAATAAAAAACAAGGTGTCCAAGATTTAGAAAAGTAAAGTTTATGGGTCAAGTGTCACCGGAGGTACACCGGTGTGATCTAGAAACTATGGATGAGTCACCTAAGGAGGTGGCTTAAGGGGAAGCTCAAAGAGTCAAATAGGGACTCATGGTCAATGGATCTCAAGAAGATATCTCCTGGAAGTCTAGATGGACCATGAAATATGCCAAAGGATTTGGAGATGAATTTGAGTCTCAATCCTTGGGTTTTGACACATATGAATTGAGTTTCATGCAAGAAATATGACATTGGGGGTCATATTACATGAAAATTAGTTTTTGATATATAGACGTCATATAAACCAATGCTAGGGATGCATTGTGGTTTGGTATTAGTAGATACATCAAGAGAAAGCCAAAACTAGGACTTTAAGTTAAGGTTCATTTAAATCATTTAGATAGTTTTGGATAATACAAGCAATATAATGAAAAATAGAAAATCCAATGCTAACTCAGAGAATTTACTTGGTATCCACCCCGAAAGGTGACTAATCCAAGGATCCACGCACGGGCACACTCTCCACTATGAAAAACCTCCTTCAAGGTGGAGAAAACCTTTACAAGGTTGTCTTCTTCCTCTTTACAAGATAGAATAGAAAGCGAGAGAAAGAACTGATGACTTTTTGCACGAACAACACTTTGGTACACTTAAGAACCGTACCTTCCTCGTGCCCAAAAGTCACCCTTTAAATAAGAGTAAAGGACAACTCCATGAGTTGTCCAGCCGGACACCAGTCGACTGCTCCTGGGGCAGTCGACTGGTACAGGGTCAGAAACATTCTGTGAGTTTCTGTTCTTGTTGGCAGTCGACTGCCTTTCTCCCAGTCGACTGCCCGGCTTATACAATCACTCACTTTCACTCCGAAGACCCTCCTTCACGTGTGCCTTCAGGTACACTCCCTTGGCTTGTCCCTTAAAGTCCTCTTCCACCGGCTATCATCCCTCGGATACGTACACAAGCCTTCCCTTAGCTTGCCTCCATGCCACCCTTCACGTGTGCCCTTTGAAGTCCACTTCCCGGCTTGCCCTTAGAGTCCTCCTCCCTCGGCTCTCATCCCTCAGATAAAGTCCTCCATGTGTGATTCTCCAAGCCCTGCAAACTCAATGACACATATCAAATAATAAGATAACACCCTAATCTTAAACATATTGACACACACACATCAAAACCATGATCTTCCCGATCATCCTTGGGTCGATTGCCCTAACAATCTCCCCCTTTTTGATGTGTAACAATATGTTTAAGTTAGGGAGAAAATACCAGCCAACAACAGTAATTGAAACAACAAGACATAGTAAGAAAATAAGAGATAACCTCCCCCTTAACCTATGCCTTCTCCATTTTCAATTTTCATAAACCAAAATTAAACCAAAGTTAAGTTACAAACCTAATTTAAACCACCCATTCTCCCCCTTTGACACCATCAAAACGATTGCCCACAGCAATACTAACCCATGACATCAAATAAGGGAATTCCTGATTTCTGAAAATTCTCAGATTCCTGAAAACAGCTGTGCCAGTCGACTGCCCCTGGGGGCAGTCGACTGATACTCTGTCAGTCTAAATTACAGGTTTCTGAGTCGAATTTCAGAAACTCCTCAAAAATTCCAGAAAATTACAAAAATTATAAAAATTTGCAAGCATGTTTCATATGATATATGTTGGTGCAGACAGCACCCAAGTCGAACCTTGGTTATGATAATGGCAAATGGTTCAAAAGTTAAGATGTTATTTTTATCTAACATGTTACTTGAGTGTGCAGATTGAAGTCCTAGCGAAGGACTGCTAGGCATCGAAACCCTAAGACCTGGCGAAGGGCTGCTGGGCACCTAGCGAAGGGCTGCTAGGAGTCGAAGACCTAGCGAAGGACTGCTTGGTACCGAAGACCTGGCGAAGGATTGCTAGGCACCAGGCGAAGGACTGCTTGGTAACGAAGACCTGGCGAAGGACTGCTAGGCACCTGCCGAAGGACTGCCGGGCAAAAGTCCAACCGGAGGAGCCGGTTGGCAACAGGTAAATTCTCCTGAGAGGAGTAGGTGAGGACGCGTTCCCCGTCGAGGGAACTGTAGGCGTCGGTTCGACCTAGGGTTCCATTTGGGAGACCCGAAGTCAGAACCAAGACAGCTACGACTGTAAAATTCATTAACATTCTTGCTTTGTTGTGTTTGGTACTAACCCTGGATGTAGGACCGAAGGAACAAGTTTCTACAGCTCAGAACGCCCCAAAGGAGAGGGGCAGCAGCTAGGCAGGGCGCCCCGGAGGTCCCGGGCGCCCCCAAGGTGAAGGCAAGACAAGCTGAGCAAGTAACGCTTCGGAAGCTCACTGGGGCAGGCGCCCTCAAGCTCCCGGGCGCCCCCATGGTCCCGGGCACCCCGGATGCCTCGGGCGCCCTGGGTCCAAGCCAACGAAGCGATTGGATTGAAGTTAGCCGAGAAGCCAGCAATACCAAGTCATGCAGGGAGCCCCCTGTGTCCCGGGCGCCCCTGTCAAACCTCGAGCCCGATCCTGGAGGGATAAGGGCTGACCGAGTTCCGGATGAAGGTTTGCGGATCGAGAGACACGTGGAGGGCGCCCCCAGCGTCCCGGGCGCCCCCAGGTGCACTATAAAAGGGGCTCGACCCCCAAGGCTTCTGGACACACTTTTCCAACGCCTCAATACTCTTCGCTCAAGCGCTCTGCTCCGGAAACTTCTGATCTCGAGGTTCTAGCGCCGACGATGACCCTACGCACCGAAGAACGATCCACACCGGGCGTCGGTAACGAAGAGTTAGAATTTTGTTTTTACTGCAATACTACTTGTACAACTTTCTGTAAAACTTTGCGCCTTATAGAATTGCCCGCAGTAAACGGTCAAGGACTGTGAGCCTTGGAGTAGGAGCCGACCGTGACTCCGAACCAAGTAAAAAACCTTGTGTTCGCGTGTGTTGTTTTAATTTCTGCTGTGCATTCTCTATCTTATAATCCGAAACGGTTTTACGATATTCACCCCCCCTATCGTATTCTCTCGATCCAACAAGTGGTATCAGAGCTGGGAAGCTCAAATTTCGAGCAACCACCAATTTGAGAGTTTTTCGAATTTTTACGAAATTTTTTTTAATCGAATTTTTATCGTTGATCGAGGTTGGTGCAACACCACTCGATAAAATTTTCTTTTCTCTTCCCTCACTGCTAATCCAAGACCAAGTCTTGGGACATTTTTTTCTTTTCATTCTCTTTTCAGAAATAACTCCTAAATGGCCATGCAAAAAGGCTTCAGTGCTGCCAGACCACCGCTTTTCAGTGGGGAGGACTTCTCCTACTGGAAAAGTCGGATGGAAGTTCACCTGAAAACTCAGGTAGACATGTGGATAATAATCCAGTCTGGTCTGGACATCCCTAAAAATGCTGACGGAGTGCCACAATCCTACACCGAATGGGATACCGCCCTAAAAAGGAAAATTGAAGTCGACGCCAAAGCAACTCAAACACTTCAATGCGGCCTAACCAAAGAGGAGCTGAACCGGGTAGGTCCATTCAACAGTGCAAAAGAGAGGGACCTACTACTGAACAAGCTGTATACCATCAAGATGAACGACAGCGAATCAGCAGCTCAGCTCCACGCCAGAATTCAGGAGCTGATGAACGGTCTACACACCATCGGTCACAAGGTAGAGAACCGTGACCTGATCAGGTATGCTCTTAACGCCTTCCCTAGAAATACTTTGTGGGCATCTATGGTAGATGCGTACAAAGTTTCAAGGGATTTGTCTAAAATTAAACTAGATGAATTATTTTCAGAACTCGAATTACATGAACAGACTAACTGCAATCTGGCCGAGAAAGGCATTGCTTTTGTTGCAGGTAAAACTGGAAAGATGACCAAGAAGAAACCTCAACCTGCACCCGAGTCTGATTCAGACTCAGACTCAGAAGAAAGCGAAGGAACTCGACCTAAGCTGGTTCGGCTAGCCCGGGACTACTACAAGGAACTAAAAAACCAGACCAACAGAAGGAAAGCCAGCCGAAGAAAGGAAGAACCAGCTGATCCTTCAAATGAAAAGAACAAACCAAATGTGACCTGTTATGAGTGCAAAAAGAAGGGTCATTACAAGACGGAATGCCCCAATCTGAAGGAAACAAAGAAGATAAGAAAGAAGAAGGCCCTTCAGGCAACGTGGGACGAGTCCTCCTCCAAAGAAGAAGAAGAGGCCCCACAGTCGAACTTGCTTGCACTAACCGCCTCCGAAGAAATCGAGACCGAGTCAGAATCGGAGCCGGAAGACGGAAAGCTCACGTTTTCAGAGGATGGCGAAATCACTGTAAGTGGGTTTACTAGAAATCAATTAACCGAATTAATTGCCTATCTTTCTCGAGACTTGGCGAAAGCCAAAATCCGAGTTGAATCTCTCCGACAGGAAGTAAAACTCCTGAAAGAGGGAGCTGACTCTGGATCCTTAACTGAGAAGGTTCAAGAAGGAACCTCTACTCAAGTTGAAAAACTTGAGAAAGAGAACTCCTCCTTGAAAACTCAAGTCAAGGACCTTAGAGCAGCCTTAGAACGATTCACTTCTGGTTCCAAGGGTCTTGACATGATCCTTGGAAAACAGAAGTCGGTTCTAAATCGATCCGGATTAGGCTATAGAACCAAGTCTAGACAAAGATCATACTATGCTGTACTGAATCAGTCCAGACCTAAAATTCAGGCATGGGTACCCAAACGATGCCTGAACAATCAAACTGGATCAAATCAGTATTGGATCCCCAAGGACAAGATTCACATCTTGCCGAACCATTATCGTGGCTTTAGTCCAGGGGGAGCCAAATTAAAAATAATATTCATAGTTAGATAAATTTCTATTCTTGTTTTAATTTGCATGATTGCTTGTCTATTTAATTTCTGCAATTTACCATGCTTAGACTTAGGACTGGTTAGTTTAAGGACTGAACCAATTAACTGAAATTTGAACAACCTAGTATTGGGTGGCGGTGAGATGATAGTACGTTAGGGAAGCCTCTTCTAATAAGGTCAAGTATACTCTACTTGGTCTCTTTAGATTGGTGAAACTAGCCGAAGCTACCGATCCAAGACCCAAACTAGTTAGACCAGAATTTTTCAAAAAATAATTTTGAAAATGAAATTTCATTAAAAGGCTTTGTCAAGGAAAGGGTTGATGATCCAATAAGGCTACGGCCAAAGAAGGCCTAGTGCCTCGCCAAGACCTGGAAGCCAATTTTTGAAATTCAAATTCAAATTATTCTTTGTCAAATTCAAATCTAACACAAATTTTCAGTCAATTGTAGATTCAAACACTCTTTTTCAAAATAAATTCAAAACAATTATTTTCAAAATTAATTTAACTTTTTCAAAATAAATCATGATTTTTCAAAATAATTCTATCTATTCAAAACCTGTCTCACAAAAACCCTTAAGGCTAACGTGATTGACAACTATAGAATGGGTGAGATGGTAAAATTTAACTTAACTAAAATTCATTTGATTCCTGTATTATTGTTTAGCACAAACATTAAATCCTGTAGTTTAGAACGGAGTTGACCTAATTATTCCGGTTAATACTAGTCAAAGTTGGTCAAAGTAGTCAAACCATGGTCAAAGTAGTCAAACCATGGTCAAAATAGTCAAACCATGGTCAAAATGGTCAAACTAATCAAACAATGCATCAAAATTGTCAAATCATACATAGTCCGGGCGCCCGTGACTCCTCGGGCGCCCCCAACTTTTTCACTTCGATCAAGGCAGAAAAACTGCCATGTCTCTGTAACCAGGGCGCCCCCAGGACCAGTCAAAGGCAGCAAAGCTGCCATCCCTTTCTGACCAGGGCGCCCGGGCCATCACGGGCGCCCCGTCCAGCAGTTGGTCACTGCTAAACGCAGTAGACCTCTGTCCCGGGCCGGGACCTCCCGGGCGCCCGAGATAAAATACCTATATAAGCCACCCGAACCTCCTCATTTTGCCACACCCAAAACTCCTCTCTTCTCCAACTCTTCTCCTTCCAAGGTGACCTAACACCCCCGAGTGACTCTCTCAACCTCGACCATGCCTCCCCGAACGGCTACTCGGTATGACTTTTCTTACGCATTTAAAATTATTTTTCTTAATTCTTTTCTTTTAAACGCATGCTTCTTATCTTAGAAAACGCCGAGCAAACCAATCAAACCCCGGCACCGAACCTAGCCCCGATCCTAGGATTCCCACCTTAGAAGTTTGTAATAAATTCGCTAGAACAATTTATAAACCTATAAAAATGAGTTATCTCAATAGGTATTTCTTCAGTCAATCTTGTCCACTGGCCATGAATATTATCAATTTTTACCAACTAGACAACCTTGTTTTCTGCACTCATCCCATTAATACAACCCTATGTGCAGAATTCTACAACAACATAGTTAGACAGAATGATCTTATGTTTGTCACCACCGTTCAAGGGATGCCCTTGACAATCACATCTTCATTGCTCAACCGATTTCTTGGACTACGACTCTCTCGGTCCACCTTTTGCTGCTATCCTCCTCGAGATCCTCCTTTTGATGCTCCTTACTCTCACATCGACCTAGACACTCTATACTCCTACTTCTATAGGGACGCTAGAAACCCTTTGGCCAGACGATTTCAGTCTGTTGACCTTCAGGTCCAGGACTACGCTCTTTATAGAGTTCTAGTCCGCTGCATTCTACCTTTATCCACTAGGGACGTCGCGACCATGCGACCATTTGATACCTTCCTTCTATACACATTGATTCATCATCTTGATATCGACATTGGACTCCATATGTTTCACACGATTCTATAAGCGTCCAGTGTTACCACTCAGGGGCGAGTACGCACCCCTTACTGCCACATCATCACCTCCATTCTTCATCATCACGGTCATAACATTACCGATGGAGAGATGACCGCGATGACTGAATTTGATGAGATAGGTTTTAGGAACTTTTCCCTAGCTGGTATAGAGGTATCGGGTACCGGGGTTTTATCGTGGAGACGTCAGCGGGCCGGACCCCAGATCAACTCTGATGAGGAGGTTGAGGTCGATGTCGGAGATTTGGCGGCCGAGATTCGACAGCAGATGGACGAGCCCCCACCTCCGACGACTGCCGAGACACTAGCTCTACTTCAGACTGAGATACACAGTCTGAGGGAAGAAGTAGAAGCTAATCACGCGGAGTATATGGATGCCCGCAGAGCCGATCGAGAGACGAGCGACGCACACTACGATGAGATGATGGCATTATTTCAATCCTGGCAGCCAGGCTCATCTGATCGTCCCGGTCCCTCCTCCTAGTTTAGATTGGCATTGTACGATTGACTGTTTGACTACCCCTACTCAGTAGGGTTGACTTGTATTTGACTGTGGTATGACTGTGTTGGTTCTCTCTTTTACCAGCTGACTTATGGAGTTGACTATTTGCTTTTCTTGATTAACTGATCTTTATCAGTGATTATGCTTAGTAGAATAGGTTTACTCTACTTCTGTTATTTTAAAAACTGCTTTACTTGATTTTCAAAATCTTTATTGCAATTTCAAAATCAATTTTTCGACTTAGTTTTTTTTGGGAAAACTACCCCCTTCAAAACTAGCGTTTCTTCGCAAATGGACTTAGCTTAGGCCCTAACCCTAGAAATGCATGCACCTATAGATCTAGAAGCCAACATCTCACAAGCACCTTAGGGTACTTTTGATTGATAACCTAGAACAAGTTGAGATGCTTAGGTCTTTGCCTTAATTCAAGATGCTTTAAGTCAGTGCATTTGCAATAATTGGGGCACTAAATACAAATTAAACAGTAATCAGGTTAAGTGTCAAGCTTAGAAAATCTAACTTGAACAGAACACTTAACTTGACTAACCCTAGCGAAAACTACTGTGTATAACAGTTAGTAAGTAGCTAATTGGGTTAGACAGGACCCGAGCGAGATAATTCAAATTGATTTGGTCCAAGTTTATACCTTGAATTGGTTCAGTACAACACATTATTTTTTTGCTATATTCTTATGCAATTTTTGCTATATTACTTTGTTTTTTGATATATGGCAAAGGGGGAGAGATTGGAAAGGAGAGAAGGTTTAAAAATTTTTCAAAATTCAAAATTTTCTTTATCCTTTCTTCAAAAAGTACTTAATCTAAGTTGCCTTCAAAACTGTTTTTTTAAACTGTTTCAAATTACTTAATCTAAGTTGCTTTCAAAATTTTTTAAAACAGTGTCTAAGTACTTGACCTAAGTTGACTTCAAAATTGTTGTTAAGTACTTGACCCAAGCTATTTTCAAAAGTGTTTCTAAGTACTTAAACTTAAGCTATGTTCAAAACTTTTTCTAAGTACTTATCTTAAATAGAAAAGTTTTTAAGTAAAAAGTTTCTAAAGTTTAAAAGAGATTGAATTTTTTTTTTCAAAAATTCCTTTAGTAATAAAAACTTTAGAAGATGTTTAGAAAATTTCTACTAAGTTATTGACTTGAAAATTTCTCTAAAGTGTAAAATTTCTAAGTATAAATTTTTTCTAAGTGCCCAGCCAAAATTTTTTGGAAAATGATTTCTAAAAAATATGTTCTAAGTGTTGAAAAATCAATTCCATTTTTAGACTGAGAAAATTTTCAAACCTCACGAACCTTTGAAAAACCTAGGGGAAGATTCCTTCCAGGGGGAGGAAACTAAACTGATATTTCACCTGTTTATGATTAACTTAACTTTTTGAACCAGATTGCCATAAATCAAAAAGGAGGAGATTGTTGGTGCAGGCAACATCCAAGTCGAACCTGTGTTTTGATATTGGCAAAGGGTTCAAAAGTTAAGTATTAGTTGTTGTCTAATATGTTACTTGAGTATGCAGATTTAAGTCCTAGCGAAGGACTGCTAGGCACCTAGCGAATGGCTACTAGGCATCGAAACCCTAAGACTTGGCGAAGGACTGCTGGGCACCTAGCGAAGGGCTGCTAGGAGTTGAAGACCTAGCGAAGGATTGCTAGGCACCAGGCGAAGGATTGCTTGGTACCGAAGACCTGGCGAAGGATTGTTGGGCACCAAGCGAAGGACTGCTTGGTACTGAAGACCTGGTGAAGGACTGCTAGGCACCTGGCGAAGGACTGCTGGGCCAAAGTCCAACCGGAGGAGCCGGTTGGCAACAGGTAAATTCTTCTGAGAGGAGTAGGTGAGGACGTGTTCCCCGTTGAGGGAACAGTAGGCGTCGGTTCGACCTAGGGTTCCATTTTGGAGACCCAAAGTCAGAACCAAGACAGCTACGGCTGTAAAATTCACTAACATTCTTGCTTTGTTTTGTTTGGTACTAACCCTGGATGCAGGACCGAATGAACGAGTTTCTGCAGCTCAGAACGCCCCAAAGGAGAAGGGCAGCAGCTGGGTTAGGCGCTCGGGAGGTCCCGGGCGCCCAAGGTCAAAGCCAAACAAGAGTTGAGCAAGAAAATGCTTCGGAAGCTCAGTGGGCCAGGCGCCCCCAAGCTCTCGGGCGCCCCCATGCTCCCGGGCACCCCGGATTCCTCGGGCGCCCTGGGTCCAAGCCAACGAAGCGATTGGATTGAAGTTAGCTGAGAAGCCAACAAGACCAAGTCATGCAGGGCGCCCCCTGTGTCCCGGGCGCCCCCGTCAAACCTCGAGCCCGATCCTAGAGGGATAAGGGCTGACCGAGTTTCGGATAAAGGTTTGCGGATCGAGAGACACGTGGAGGGCGCCCCCAGCGTCCCGGGCGCCCCCAGGTGCACTATAAAAGGGGCTCGACCCCCAAGGCTTCTAAACACACTTTTCCAACGCCACAACGCTCTTCGCTCAAGCGCTCTGCTCCGGAAACCTCTGATCTCAAGGTTCTAGCGTCGACGACGACCCTACGCACCGAAGAACGATCCACACCGGGCGTCGGTAACGAAGAGTTAGATTTTTATTTTTACTGCAATACTACTGTACAACTTTCTGTAAAACTTTGTACCTTATAGAATTGTAACGACCCGTAAAAATTTCCTCAATATTTTTCTTTAAAGTATTGATCATGCCTAGATAGATTCTCGAGGAACATATGGACACTAGTATGAACCTTAGCATGATTATCCATGATTTTCGATATAGGTTAGGAAGCTAAGTAATAATGGGCCTTACATGGGCCCTTCTAATACCATGGCTATTAAGGGACCTTAGGTAAAAATGTTATCATGAATGGGAATGGATTTTAATTAGAAATATTAACATAAGCTTTAGTGGGCTCTTATATGGGCCTTGGCAAAAATAATTATAAAAGTAATAAAAAAGAAGTGCATGCACCAAAGATTGAACCTTGGACCTAGTGTATCACCATGCATGTACTAACCAATTCACCTAGCAAGGGAGTGCTATTGAAAAATGAAGAGGATTTTAGTTAAGGCTAAAGGAAATGAAGGGTCACCATGAGAAGAGGCACCATGCCCCTTCACTTGCCTCCTTGCTTAGTATATAAGAGAGGGATGGGGGAAATGAAGAGATGACTTGGCACTTAAGTTAGAGTTTCTCCTCCTCTTCTCTTCCATCAAAGCTTTCCTCCCTCCTTCTTCCTCCTCCCAACCAAAACCCACAAGGGGTTTTCTCCCTTGAAAAAACTTCACAAGGGGACTTTCTCTTGGAGATTCAAGGCTTCCTACAAGGCTACAAGGGCTAGGGGTGATCAAGGGACAACAAGGTCTTCATCCTCTTCTCTATTTAGGGTCTATAACCAAGACACCAAGGGTAAGACTCCCTCACCTATGGTATAATGGTTTGGTTTTTCCATGAAGTTTATCTTGATTTAAGTTTTTGTTTGGGATTTATATTGAAGAAACCATGGATTAGGGTTTTTAAAGGTTTCGGCTAAGCAAATTTTAGAGGTATAAGATGATGTTAAGACCTCCTTTGTGCTTCCTAATGTTTTATCATGATGAATAAAGAATAAATTATGACTTGGGGAATTTTTGTAGCACTCTAAGGCCCTCTACAAGTTTCGGCCACCACCATGTTTTCATGGTTAGGATGGGATCTAACTCTCTAAGAATGTTCCTTATGTTTCCTCATGATGCAAGGGATGTTAATGGTGATTTATGTGAATTTTTACATGCTCTTGTGACCCTTGTAAGTTTCGGCCAAGATAGGTTATAGGGCAAGGAGTTAGGGCTAGCTCCAATCAAGGGTTCTAATGACTTCTTATGGTATTGAATGTATTGGATTGGATATTTATGGTGAATTATAAAAATTACTCCATGAACTTATGACCCTCTAGGGTTTCGGCCAAGGTCAAATTGTAGGGTTAGAAGTTAGGGTTAGCCCTAATCATGAGGTCTAATGGGTTCTTATGGCATTGTATGCAATGTACGAGTTTTTCTTTACTTATGATACCTTACATGTTACTTGGACAATAGAACCTCTCCTCTTCCAACGTTCGGCCAAGCACCTCAATTAGGGCTTAGGTTGAGTTAGGGTTTCAGGAATATTTGTTTATGGTTTATTATGATGTATATATATGTTCAAGCACGTGGTACGAATTTTATGTTACCTAAAACCCTAACCTCATGTGCTATGATTCATGATTTTGTATGTTTATGTTAGATACCATGTTTAGTAGGTTTCATTCATGAATGTTTTAAGTTCTAAGCCATGAACACATGTGTTATGAAGAAGGTCTCATGTTTGTGTAAAATGATGCATATTTTAAGTTAAACGCCTATGATAGCTATATGGTTAAGTAGACATATGCAAGTTCTATGTTGAATGCCATGAACCTAGGTAGTATGTATCATGTTCATATGAATCCTACCCATGCACGCTTATGATAGGTACTATGATTATGTATGCTAAGTGACATGTACTATGTATGAAATGCATGCTTACCTTATGTACCATGATCATGTAAGCTTTATGAATTAAGATGATATTTATGCCTTAAGGCATAATTATGTATGTATGTCATGTCTTATGAATGAAGATGATGAATAAAGATAATGTTTATGCCTTGAGGGCATAATGATGTTATGAATTAAGTATTAATGATGAAATGCCAAGTATGCTTTATGTCATGCTTCATGTAACAAGGTTATGTTTATGTTTTTAAGTATGCTATGTATGTTCTTTGAATGATGAAGCATGTGAAGTTATTTTACTTTATGAATGGGCTTGTACCGGACCGAAGTAAGGGTCCAAGGGATGGGCACCTTATGAACGCCTCGGTTCTGGACTACCGTAGCTGTCCACAGTTTTGGGACGACCGTAGCTGTCCAACAGGGATGGGCACCTTAAGAACGCCTCGGTTTTTGGAACTACCGTAGCTGTTCCTACCCTAGTAGGTCGAGACTAGCTACCTCGTGTTTACATAGGGATGCACACATATGATGTATGTATGTGGTACAAGCCGAGGACCTCCATGATGTTATGATTATGTTTAAGTATTTATAATTATGGTTTTCAAATAAGCATCCTTATGATATATGCATTTGACTCATGCATCCATTCATGTTATGCATCTATTCCATGTTAAGTATTCCATATGTTTATGTTTATGTTTATGTCAAGAACCATGCCATGATAAGTATTTCTCATGTTTATGTCAAGAACCATGCCATGTTAAGTATTTCCTATGTTATGTCAAGAACCATGCCATGTTAAGTATTTTACATGCCTATGTTTTGTATCAAGAACTTCTATATGTTAAGAATGTTATTTGTTTTATGTTATGCGATCTATGGTTTTAGTGAGTAGGAAAGAGTCTTACTAAGCTTATGTGCTTATAGTTTTACTTTCTTATACCGCAGATCAAGCAAGGGGATATTAAGGGAAGCAGCAGGAGGGGCAAGAGTGTGTGTGTGGCAGTGACATGACAAAAGAATAAGAAAAAAAAACTTTAAATAATTATGCCTTGTCACATGTCCTATATTTTTCATTGTCCTCTTAAGTCTTATGCTATACTTATGATGGTTATGTCTAAGAATACTCTTGCTACTTATGTTGCTTATGGATGACTTATGTGATTTTTATATCATGATACTACGTATGATGATAATATGCTAAGTTACCATGTCACCATGTTTAGGAAGGATAGTTAAGGCATGTATACATGATTTAAGAATTAGTTGCATGGGTTAAACGCATGTATGTATTAAGTTTTAAATTATTCTGCTGCATTACGATGTTCATATGTCTATATGTATGTTAGCATAACGCCGTCTCTCGCCACACCGTAAGGTGTGGAAAAAGACGGGCGTTACAGGTTGGTATCAGAGCAGTTTGTCATCTCACTACACACACATCAAGCCTTCTTCCTGTAGCTTCCAAGTAAGTACCTCTATGCATACCTTATTTTCCTTTATGATTCTAGAATATGCAAGTATGGATGATACCTTATGATTCTAGAATATGCAAATCTAAATGATGACCTCTATGTATACCTTATTTTCCTTTATGATTCTAGAATATGCAAGTATGGATGATACCTTATGATTCTAGAATATACAAGTATGAATGATGACCTCTATGCATACCTTATTTTCCTTTATGATTCTAGAATATGCAAGTATGGATGATACCTTATGATTCTAGAATATGCAAGTATGAATGATACCTTATGGTAGAAAGTACTTTTAGGATAATATGAACAATACCTTACCTTATTTTTATGAAATCGAATACTTTAGAATTTGATATGCGGGTAGGAATAACAAAAAAAAAAATTATTGTAACTACTAAAGGGAAATTGATTTTTGTGTGCTTCTCTCTGTATATATTTGTGAATTGGAAAAAAAATACTGGATTTTGTCAGTTTTGTACTGACTATGTCATTTTTTTTCCAATTCCAGATGTTGCATGAGATTTGCACCCCGAATCGTTGTTATGAGCGGTGTCGTGAGCTAATGGAGCAAATAGAAGAAGTGGATTATAGTCCGGTCCTTGGAATCCAAGGCAATATGGGAAAATTGGACCGACTGTTTTGGAAACTCGAGCAGGAAGAGTTTCCAATCATGGACGACTATAGAACTGAGGCAATGATTCGTTCATTGCCAAAGCGTGCGAGAGAAGTTGCTTATCAGATATGGGGGCAGCATGAATGTCGGATCTCATATACGGAGTTATGTAAGCAGCTTCTTCGCCATGAGTTCCCGGAGAATCTGGGAGATTCTGAGGAAGATCCCAAGATGCTCGAGGAAGATCCAGAGATGTTCGAGGAGGATCCCGAGATGTTCGAGGAAGATCACGAGATGTTCGAGGAGGATCCCGAGCTGTTCGAGGAAGATCCTGAGATGCTCGAGGAAGATCCCGAGATGCTCGAGAAAGATCTCGAAATGCTTGAGGAAGATCCCGAGATGCTCGAGGAAGATCCGGAGATGTTCGAGGAAGACCCCGTGATGCTCGAGGAAGACCCCGAGATGCCCGAGGAAGTTCCCGAGATGATTGAAGGGGATCCCGAGATGGATGAGGAGGATCCGATGGAATCGGTAGAAGATCCCGAGATAGGCCGAGTAGAGATGAACGAGAGAGTGATAGCCACTGCCATAATATTTTTTTATTATGGGCATGATGTCAACCTATCTAGTTCATTAAGTTCGGTTAGTTGTTGTATATGAACTTGTAAAGTCTAATAAATAAAGTTGTGTTAAAAATGGCGATCCGAGTCTCAAAGAATCAAACAGGAGATCCTAGAAGGAAAGGACGATGGTTTTCGTATCGCCGACGGGGGAGTACTATACCTTAGGGATCGTCTATGTATCCCTAATGTTCCAGAGCTGCAAAGAGAAATTTTAGCAGAAGCTCATGAAACCCCTTATTCGATGCATCCAGGATCCACCAAAATGTATCAAGACCTGAAGGAAAAATTCTGGTGGTCTGGCATGAAGAGAGAGGTAGCTCAGCATGTTAGCACTTGCCTGACTTGCCAACGAGTGAAGGCAGAACACCAACGACCCGGAGGAGTTCTGCAGCCACTTTCAATTCCGGAATGGAAATGGGAAGATATCTCTATGTATTTCATTTCAGGACTTCCCAGGACTACGAACGGATATGATGCGATATGGGTAATTGTGGACAGATTGACGAAGTCTGCTCACTTCCTAGCAATCAAGATGACTTATTCGATTGAGCAACTGGCTCAATTATATGTTAAGGAGATAATCAGACTTCATGGAGTTCCCAAGACCATCATCTCAGATAGGGATGGTCGCTTTACCTCACATTTTTGGGAGTGCGTCGAGAAGTCTCTCGGCACTAAACTACGATTCAGTACCGCTTTTCACCCTCAGACTGACGGGCAAACTGAACGAGTGAATCAAGTACTGGAGGACATGTTGTGGGCTTGTGCCCTGGATTTCAAAGGGAGTTGGTGCCGATATCTATGTTTAGCGGAATTCGCTTACAATAATAGCTACCAAGCTACTATCGGAATGGCACCTTATGAAGCCTTGTACGGGAGGAGTAGTAGGTCTCCAATCTGTTGGTACGAAGGTAGTGAAAAGAAGGAAATGGGGCTCAAGACGGATCTCATCGACGACACCACCCGAGTGATATAGAATATTCGACAACGGATAGAAGCTGCTCAGAGTCGGAAGAAGAGTTATGCGGATGTTCGACATAGACCCCTGGAGTTCGATGTTGGAGGTTTGGTATTCCTCAAAGTGGCTCCTATAAAAGGGGTAACCAGGTTCGGGAAGAAAGGAAAACTAAGTCCGCGTTATGTGGGACCGTACCCGATCCTGAAAAGAGTCGGCAGGGTGTCATATGAGCTAGAGCTGCCCCAAGAGATGTCGGCTATTCATAACGTGTTCCATGTGTCAATGCTTAAGAAGTGTATTCCAAACGCCGACCAAGTGATCGAGCCGCAGACAGTACAAGTGCAGGAGGACCTAAGTTTTGAAAGCTGACCTATCCAGATCCTGGATCGGGAAATCAAAAAGCTAAGGAACAAGGAGGTACCCTTAGTCAAGGTCTTATGGCAAAGTCAAAGGTTCGAGGAAGCTACCTGGGAACGCGAGAACGAGATGAGACGCAAGTACCCGGAGCTATTCTAAGTTCGAGGACGAACTTTCACGAGGTATGGGGGATTGTAACGACCCGTAAAAATTTCCTCAATATTTTTCTTTAAAGTATTGACCATGCCTAGATAGATTCTCGAGGAACATAGGGACACTAGTATGAACCTTAGCATGGTTATTCATGATTTTCGATATAGGTTAGGAAGCTAAGTAATAATGGGCCTTACATGGACCCTTCTAATACCATGGCTATTAAGGGACCTTAGGTAAAAATGTTATCATGAATGAGAATGGATTTTAATTAGAAATATTAACATAAGCTTTAGTGGGCTCTTATATGGGCCGTGGCAAAAATAATTATAAAAGTAATAAAAAGGAAGTGCATGCACCAAGGATTAAACCTTGGACCTAGTGTATCACCATGCATGTACTAACCAATTCACCTAGCAAGGGAGTGCTATTGGAAAATGAAGAAGATTTTAGTTAAGGCTAAAGGAAATGAAGGGTCACCATGAGAAGAGGCACCATGCCCCTTCACTTGCCTCCTTGCTTAGTATATAAGAGAGGGATGGGGGAAATGAAGAGATAACTTGGCACTTAAGTTAGAGTTTCTCCTCCTCTTCTCTTCCATCAAAGCTTTCCTCCCTCCTTCTTCCTCCTCCTAGCCGAAACCCACAAGGGGTTTTCTCCCTTGGAAAAACTTCACAAGGGGACTTTCTCTTGGAGATTCAAGGCTTCCTACAAGGCTACAAGGGCTAGGGGTGATCAAGGGACAACAAGGTCTTCATCCTCTTCTCTATTTAGGGTCTATAACCAAGACACCAAGGGTAAGACTCCCTCACCTGTGGTATAATGGTTTTTCCTTGAAGTTTATCATGATTTAAGTTTTTGTTTGGGATTTATATTGAAGAAACCATGGATTAGGGTTTTTAAAGGTTTCGGCCAAGCAAATTTTAGAGGTATAAGATGATGTTAAGACCTCCTTTGTGCTTCCTAATGTTTTATCATGATGAATAAAGAATAAATTATGACTTGGAGAATTTTTGTAGCACCCTAAGGCCCTCTACAAGTTTCGGCCACCACCATGTTTTCATGGTTAGGATGGGATCTAACTCTCTAAGAATGTTCCTTATGTTTCCTCATGATGCAAGGGATGTTAATGGTGATTTATGTGAATTTTTACATGCTCTTGTGACCCTTGTAAGTTTCGGCCAAGATAGGTTATAGGGCAAAGAGTTAGGGCTAGCTCCAATCAAGGGTTCTAATGGCTTCTTATGGTATTGTATGTATTGGATTGGATATTTATGGTGAATTATAAAAATTACTCCATGAACTTATGACCCTCTAGGGTTTTGGCCAAGGTCAAATTGTAGGGTTAGAAGTTAGGGTTAGCCCTAATCATGAGCTCTAATGGGTTCCTATAGCATTGTATACAATGTACGGGTTTTTCTTTACTTATGATACCTTACATGTTACTTGGACAATAGGACCTCTCCTCTTCCAACGTTCGGCCAAGCACCTCAATTAGGGCTTAGGTTGAGTTAGAGTTTCAAGAATATTTGTTTATGTCTTATTATGATGTATATATATGTTCAAGCATGTGGTACGAATTTTATGTTACCTAAAACCCTAACCTCATGTGCTATGATTCATGATTTTGTATGTTTATGTTAGAGACCATGTTTAGTAGGTTTCATTCATGAATGTTTTAAGTTCTAAGCCATGAACACATGTGTTATGAAGAAGGTCTCATGTTTGTGTAAAATGATGCATATTTTAAGTTAAACGCCTATGATAGCTATATGGTTAAGTAGACCTATGCATGTTCTATGTTGAATGTCATGAACCTAGGTAGTATGTATCATGTTCATATGAATCCTACCCATGCACGCTTATGATAGGTACTATGATTATGTATTCTAAGTGACATGTACTATGTATGAAATGCATGCTCACCTTATGTACCATGATCATGCAAGCTTTATGAATTAAGATGATGTTTATGCCTTAAGGCATAATTATGTATGTATGACATGTTGGGACCGGGTGCATGTCGACAAGGATACGAGTTCGTAAAATTTTAAATTTTTACGTGCAGCGGAAGAATTTACATAAAATAATTTCATAAATTATTTTAACCACGTATCTAGCATGCAACCTTATAGTGTGTTGACATAATCATAAAATAAAACTTTGCGGAAAAGTAAACTAATTTACTTTATACCTTTCGTAACTCGAAGAAAAGGGACGAGATCCAACCGTAGCGTCCCTTGGAAGCTCCGCCTCTATTCGCGTCCACGCCGAGTTCTCTTCGGGATGACTTCGCAAAGTCACGAGTTTTGTGCCGACGAGAACTACTAGATTCTCTATGGGCACAACTTAGAAGATCAAGAGAAAAATTAGGAAACTAACCAATGAAGTAACGGAATCGAATTCCGAGAAGAGAGGAGTCGCTATCCGCTTCTTCTTCTTCTTTGCAGGTTCTCCTTCTTCTTGAATGCTCACGCCACAACCCAAGGAAGTGGATGAGGTGCGCCGGCCCTAGATGGAGGAAGGGCGCCGGCCCTAGGTCACCAAGTGGGCGCCGGCCCTAATGGAGGAGAGGGGAGGGAGAAGAGAAGAGAGAGAGAGGGAGAGCTCTTCACAACTTGATTAGTTGATTGGGAATAAGGGCTTGCCTTTGGTTCCTTTATATAGTAGCAACTCCTTTGCTAAGTCTCCCTCTTAACAGAATTAACGGAATTAGTTATAAGAAATTTATCTTATAAATTCTCTTATTAATTATTCCGTTTAAGCCGAGTCTTATTATAACTAATTTATAATAAAATAAATTTTTCTTCTCTTTAAATTATGGAATAAATTTTTTATAAGAAATTTATAAACTTTCTTATTATGGAAAAATCAATTCTTAATTGATTTTATAAAATTAAAATAAACCAATTCATGGATTATTTTAACTTCCATAAAAAGAATAAATTTCTACAAATTTATTTATATAAATTTCTTTATACAAATTTATTTATCCATAATTTATAAAACAAATCACACTAGATTTATTTTATTAATTAAACCAAATAAATTGATTTAATTCCCTTTAATGGCCGGCCACCACAAGGAGGGTTAGCACCCTCTTTGGCCGGCCAAACCAACCCGAACCGATCGCGAATTAAACTCATTTAATTCGCCCAATAAGCCTTCAAAAGACTTAGCCATTTTTAGCTTCCATTGCGCCTCTGATTAACTCAGATTCGACTTATTTCTCTTGATCGAAAAATCCAATTTTCAACTCGTTTTAAATCCCTCGGATTACTCGTAGTGCGTGTGACTAAATAGGCTTTCGATTTATGTTGGCCGTCTATAATCAACCAATTATAGAACGATCATGAGTGGCACCTAGTAGTACATCATGACCCCCAATTAATCGAAAGATCAACGGTTTGACCTCAGAAGAAATTATTCTGAAACCCTTCAGCAGCTCTAATGAATCGTGCCCCATTCCCTTCACCACCTTACACCCACTTGGTTCAGGACACGGTCTATTTGTGTCAGTCCCCACTAGGCTGACTACGTCACACCTAGCCCAAGTAGTGTCTTTCTCGTCCTTTGGATTTCTAATTACTCTCATGTATTTAAGAGACTCGCACTCTAAACATGATATACTCTGGCCAGAGGTTTTGAGTAACAATCCGACGATAGGCCTGGGTATACATCTCCTCGCAAGGAGTGGTGAATCCTTTGTAGGCTGTTCAAACATCTTCGGGCACTTCGGCTTATACCCAATCATCCTGGGTCCACATCTCCTAGGAGATGCTTGCTTAAGATGTTAAAGTATAAGTCTCCATGACCAAGATGACTTGAACACCGCAAGTCAAAGGAACATCGCACTTAAGCTGCAGTAAGAACTTCATTGACATATCTACATGTAGATTCTCATATGAAGTCTTATAGCTAGTCACTCCAATGAACTAGTTCCCTTAACTAGCATCCATATTTATATCCGGACATCCCAATGTCACCAGCCAGTGAAAATCAGCTGATTAGAGAATAACTCATGCTAGTCTCAACAGAATTGATAGTGTCCGTTTTTATCAATTCATCGACTAGGGATAATTTCAATACTTCACAATTGCACATTTAGAGATAATCACTAGTTGTGATCCCATCACAAATTCTCTTATGCTGTGAATTGTATTACTGACATTCAGTAGGTGAGTTTAAGATCTCAATCAAATACACAAACATGTATACTCAAATAGTGAATTATCATTTATTAGAATAAATGTTTACAATCATAAGGCGATTGCCTTAGGACACATCTCTCATATTACTAACAAACTCCCACTTGGCCTAATGTCAATCGCTACGGTATCCAATACCACAGGCTCTAACATGACCCTCAAACTTGTTTTGAGGTAAGGCCTTAGTTAAAGGATCCGTTAAATTCCTTTCAGTGGGATTTTTCTCAATTTGTATGTCATTCCTACTTATAATCTCTCTGATCAGATGATAGCGGCGAAGCACGTGTTTGGATCACTGATGAGACCTTGGTTCCATTGCTTGTGCAATAGCTCCATTGTTGTCGCAGTAAACCGGCACTGCTTCATCAATGGTTGGAACCTCATCAAGTTTTGAGACAAACTTCTTGATCCAAACTGCTTCCGTGGTATAATCCGCTACGGTGTCTTGTTTGGAACTTTTCCAACTTATTGCGCCTCCATTCAAAGTAAATACGTATCCAGACTGCGATTTGGAGTCATCCTTATCTGTCTGGAAACTGGCATCTGTATACCCACGTATTACCATATCTCCTTCTCCATATATTAGGAACACATCCTTAGTTCTTCTTAAGTACTTAAGGATTGTCTTGACAGCCGCCCAATGATCCATTACTGGATCTGACTGGTATCTGCTTGTGACGCTCAAAGCATATGATACATCGGGCCTAGTACATAACATAGCATACATGATAGATCCTATTGCGGATGCATAGGGAATCTTATTCATGCAAATCCTCTCGTCTTCTGTGAGCGGACACATAGACTTTGAAAGGTTGATCCCATGCCTGATGGGAAGGTAACCTTTCTTGGATTCCGACATGCTAAACCCTTTTAGCACTCGGTCTATATATGTAGACTGCGAAAGACCAAGCAACCGTTTTGATCTATCTCTATAGATTCTAATCCCAAGGATATAGGTTGCTTCTCCCAGGTCTTTCATGGAGAAAGTTTTGGACAACCAAATTTTAACTGTCTGTAAAACTGATATATCGTTTCCTATAAGTAAAATGTCATCGACATATAATACTAGGAATACGACTGCACTCCCACTAACCTTCTTGTACACACAAGGTTCGTCAGGATTTTGTGAGAAATCAAACTCTTTGATTGTCTCATCAAAATGGATGTTCCAGCTCCTAGATGCTTGCTTCAGTCTATATATGGATCGTCGAAGCTTGCATACTTTGGTTTTATCAACCGATGTGAAACCTTCAGGTTGTATCATGTATACATCCTCAAGCAGGTTTCCATTAAGGAAAGCTGTTTTCACATCCATTTGTCATATCTCATAATCATAATGAGCTGCTATGGCTAGGAGCATCCGAATGGATTTAAGCATAGCTACTGGCGAATAGGTTTCGTCATAATCAATTCCTTGTTTCTGACGATATCCTTTTGCCACTAATCTAGCCTTAAAGGTAACTACATTACCTTCCATGTCGGTTTTCTTCTTGAAAACCCACTTGCACCCTATGGGCTTAATCCCTTCGGGTGGGTTAACCAAGTCCCATACTTGATTTTCGTACATGGAATCCATTTCCGGCTTCATGGCCTCAAGCCATTTGTCCCTTTCTGAATTTTTCAGAACATTTTCATAACTGATAGGTTCATCATCGCTTATGAGTAACACGTCATTCGATTCACATACGAGAAATCCGTATCTCTCTGGAATATTGCGTGTCCTATCAGTCCTACGAAGAGGTGGTGTTGTTTTAGGTTCAACTGATAGCTCATCACTATGAATTATCGGTTGCGGGTCTAGACTAGGTGACTCTGTATTGTCTATTGGAGTTTCTTGAACTTCATCAAGTTCAATGTCACTCCCACTGTTTTCTTGTAAAAGAAATTCCTTTTCAAGAAATACAGCATGCCTTGAAACAAACACCTTTTGCTCCAAGGGATGATAGAATTGGTAACCCTTCGTTTCCTTAGGGTACCCAATAAATAGACATTTATCAGACTTAGCATCCAATTTGTCTGATATAGTCCGCTTCACATAAGCAGGACAACCCCATATCTTAAGGTGAGTTAAGTGAGGTTTCTTACTATTCTATATCTCATATGGAGTAGTAGAGACTACCTTGGTCGGGACTTTGTTTAGCAAGTAAACAGCTGTCTTAAGTGCATAGCCCCAAAAGGATTTTGGAAGAGTTGCATGGTTCATCATCGACCTAACCATGTCCATCAAGGTTCGGTTGCGCCTCTCAGATACACCATTATGCTGTGGTGTATACGGCGGAGTCCATTGGGATAATATCCCATTGTCCCTAAGATAATCTTGAAACTCTTGACTTAAGTATTCACCACCCCGATCGGATCGAAGTATTTTAATACTTTTGCCAAGTTGTTTCTCTACTTCATTTCTGAACTCTTTGAATTTCTCAAAAGCTTCAGATTTGTGTTTCATCAAGAACACATACCCGAATCGTGAGTTATCATCGATAAAGGTGATGAGGTAGCTATAGCCTCCTTGTGCTAGAGTTGACATTGGTCCACATACATCAGTATGTATTAGACCAAGCAATTCTCCCATTGGATTACCTTTTCCCGAAAAGGGTAATTTGGTCATCTTGCCTTTTAAGCATGATTCGCATGTATCAAATGAACCGGGTTCAAATGATTCTAGAATTCCACATCGGTGTAATTCGGTTATGCGTTTCTTACTTATATGGCCAAGACGACAATGCCACGTATAGGAGTCTATTCGATTATCTATTCGAGCACGTTTGTTGCTAACTTCGATATTGAAAACGTCACTGGATAAATCTAACGTGTAGATGCCATTGCACAATGTTCCATTTCCATAAAGAACGCCATTTAAAGTTATGTAACAACAATTGTTACTAAAAGTTAAATGATAACCCTTTTCATTCAAACATGAAATAGATACAATGTTCTTTATTAACGAAGGAACGAAATAACAATTATCCAATTCTAAGACACGTCCAGTTGGGAGCTTTAGCAAATATGTTCCGATGGCAATAGCAGCAATCCTTGCTCCATTTCCAACCCGCAAATTCGCTTCTCCCTTGACGAGCCTTCTTCTATTCCTTAGCCCCAGTATGTCATTACATATATGTGAGCTACACCCAGTATCGAGTACCCAAGTGTTTGAGGAAATAGAGTGACATTCAATAACGAAGATACTTGAAGAGGATGGGGCATCAGATGCCTTCTCTTTCAAGGACTCAAGATAAATCTTGCAGTTTCTTCGCAAGTGACCCTCCTTGCCACAGTGATGGCAAGTGCCTTTTAGGGTTTTTTCAGTCTTTTTAGCCTTTTTCTTCTTTCCCTTATTCTGTTCTTTGGCCTCCCTCTTAGAACCTTTCTTCGAGGAACCAACTAACAGCACCGTCTTCTATTCCTACTTCACAGAAGGCTTTACAGTCTTCAGCAGGTTAAGCAACTCAGGAAACTGGTCTAGAGTTGCATTTTCAGGAGGACGGTTGGGAAGTAGATCTTCAAGGACATAAGCAAGCTTCTCTGCCTTGAGGACTATCCTCAGGTTTCGAAGCCAGTCCATGAAGTTTGGCCCAGTCAGTTTATTGTTGTCCAAAATGGAACGCAAGTTTATGTGAGAGGACATGATCGAGTGATTAACCTAGAAATACAAATTGAGATTATGTGAGAAGATTTATTAAAGAATGTATCAACATACATAAATTAAATCCTATTTATTTTACGAATTGAATCACCCTTATTATCAATTCGGGAGATCGTAGGAACATCTCCAAATAGGTTGATATCCAACCATAGATAAGAACCACCATGGCTGTGGCCATCAAGTTTTTCTTAGCTATGAAGGTAGGTAATTTTACCGATTACACATCACATGTATGTAACTATCACTTTATGCTATCAACTAATTGAATGTTTGCATAAATCATTGGGTTGTTAACTCATTAACAAGTATGTATCATTATACATAGCACCCAACTGCACCTCTCTTTACATCGACCTTGGCTGTGGCACAACAAATCGATGCTCCAAGCTTAAGGCTGACCCATTAATCAAGAAATAGTTTTAACATGGTTGGAGCTCATTCAACCGCTTAGTCAGGCTTGGATGTGTCCAACAACCAAAACTAATGATTGACCTCTGACTCGAACTATATTATTCATAAATTAATTCCATGGTTTGAACATGTTGAGGTTCAAGTCGGGCATGGATGTGTCCATCAACCCAATCGAGAAACAAAACTCCGGTTCTAACCATATTAATGGAAGGTGTTAGCCTTAATATTTTGTAAGGGGTTTTTGGGTCTCATCTTTTCTAAGCACATTCATGACATAGAATTATGTCATGACTAACGATTTCCTTAATAAAGTATGTATGTGACTTAATTTATCAAGTCTCATTAAATTAGGAATCGGATTTCCTAATTATAATTTCATACTTTATTAAAGGAATTGTTTTGGGAAACAATTTCCTAAATTGTCATAATTAATTTCGGAAATAATATGTTCAAGACTTTGATTTCTCTAAATCAAATCTTATTAAATTAAGAGACAAATCCCTTAATTCAACTACATATTATTTTCATGAAAATCTTATTTAAGAATACTCTATAGGAAACCATTTTCCTAATTAATTTTGGAGACAACAATATGTAAGAGCATCACCTCTTCAACATATTTTATTCATGGATTTAATTAATTACAACAAATTGTTTTCTAAGGGTGGCTCCCCGAGGCTCAGATACCCAAAGAAAAGTAATGTGTTGTAAATCTAATTGGACGGCTCCCCGAGGCTCAATCCAAATCAAACATGACAATTTCAATTAAAAATTGGGAAATTAAATTACAACAACTAACATTAAATTGGACGGCTCCCCGAGGCTCAATCCAAAATAAAGAATTTTGTTGTCAATTTAAAAACCAATTCAAATTTAATTGTCAATTAACTGTCCATGAATTTGTCTAGACTTTCTTAAAAGAAAGTGCCCAAAATTGCGAGATTTCAAAAATAATTTTTCAGAATAATTGTAAGTTTCTGGTAAAAAGAAAACTTACATATTTCCAAAAATTGGAAAGTTTCCAAAGATGGGAAATTTTCACAATTATTATAAAATTTCAGAAACTAGAAAATTTCAAACGTTTGCGAAATTTCATGAGGATTTCCAAACTTTGAAATTCCTAAATCTAAAATTTATTATAATTTGAAAGTTTCCATAATTGGAAAAATTTTCCGAAATTGAGATCATGACAAAGTTTTCCACAAAATAATTATACGATTATGTCGAACACTAACCGGCTCTGATACCAATGTTGGGACCGGGTGCATTTCGACAAGGATACGAGTTCGTAAAATTTTAAATTTTTACGTGCAGCGGAAGAATTTGCATAAAATAATTTCATAAATTATTTTAACTACGTATCTAGCATGCAACCTTATAGTGTGTTGACATAATCATAAAATAAAACTTTGCGGAAAAGTAAACTAATTTACTTTATACCTTTCGTAACTCGAAGAAAAGGGACGAGATCCAACCGTAGCGTCCCTTGGAAGCTCCGCCTCTATTCGCGTCCACGCCGAGTTCTCTTCGGGATGACTTCGCAAAGTCACGAGTTTTGTGCCGACGAGAACTACTAGATTCTCTATGGGCACAACTTAGAAGATCAAGAGAAAAATTAGGAAACTAACCAATGAAGTAACGGAATCGAATTCCGAGAAGAGAGGAGTCGCTATCCGCTTCTTCTTCTTCTTGTTCGGGTTCTCCTTCTTCTTGAATGCTCACACCACAACCCAAGGAAGTGGATGAGGTGCGCCGGCCCTAGATGGAGGAAGGGCGCCGGCCCTAGGTCACCAAGTGGGCGCCGGCCCTAATGGAGGAGAGGGGAGGGAGAAGAGAAGAGAGAGAGAGGGAGAGCTCTTCACAACTTGATTAGTTGATTGGGAATAAGGGCTTGCCTTTGGTTCCTTTATATAGTAGCAACTCCTTTGCTAAGTCTCCCTCTTAACGGAATTAACGGAATTAGTTATAAGAAATTTATCTTATAAATTCTCTTATTAATTATTCCGTTTAAGCCGAGTCTTATTATAACTAATTTATAATAAAATAAATTTTTCTTCTCTTTAAATTATGGAATAAATTTTTTATAAGAAATTTATAAACTTTCTTATTATGGAAAAATCAATTCTTAATTGATTTTATAAAATTAAAATAAACCAATTCATGGATTATTTTAACTTCCATAAAAAGAATAAATTTCTACAAATTTATTTATATAAATTTCTTTATACAAATTTATTTATCCATAATTTATAAAACAAATCACACTAGATTTATTTTATTAATTAAACCAAATAAATTGATTTAATTCCCTTTAATGGCCGGCCACCACAAGGAGGGTTAGCACCCTCTTTGGCCGGCCAAACCAACCCGAACCGGTCGCGAATTAAACTCATTTAATTCGCCCAATAAGCCTTCAAAAGACTTAGCCATTTTTAGCTTCCATTGCGCCTCTGATTAACTCAGATTCGACTTATTTCTCTTGATCGAAAAATCCAATTTTCAACTCATTTTAAATCCCTCGGATTACTCGTAGTGCGTGTGACTAAATAGGCTTTCGATTTATGTTGGCCGTCTATAATCAACCAATTATAGAACGATCATGAGTGGCACCTAGTAGTACATCATGACCCCCAATTAATCGAAAGATCAACGGTTTGACCTCAGAAGAAATTATTCTGAAACCCTTCAGCAGCTCTAATGAATCGTGCCCCATTCCCTTCACCACCTTACACCCACTTGGTTCAGGACACGGTCTATTTGTGTCAGTCCCCACTAGGCTGACTACGTCACACCTAGCCCAAGTAGTGTCTTTCTCGTCCTTTGGATTTCTAATTACTCTCATGTATTTAAGAGACTCGCACTCTAAACATGATATACTCTGGCCAGAGGTTTTGAGTAACAATCCGACAATAGGCCTGGGTATACATCTCCTCGCAAGGAGTGGTGAATCCTTTGTAGGCTGTTCAAACATCTTCGGGCACTTCGGCTTATACCCAATCATCCTGGGTCCACACCTCCTAGGAGATGCTTGCTTAAGATGTTAAAGTATAAGTCTCCATGACCAAGATGACTTGAACACCGCAAGTCAAAGGAACATCGCACTTAAGCTGCAGTAAGAACTTCATTGACATATCTACATGTAGATTCCCATATGAAGTCTTATAGCTAGTCACTCCAATGAACTAGTTCCCTTAACTAGCATCCATGTTTATATCCGGACATCCCAATGTCACCAGCCAGTGAGAATCAGCTGATTAGAGAATAACTCATGCTAGTCTCAACAGAATTGATAGTGTCCGTTTTTATCAATTCATCGACTAGGGATAATTTCAATACTTCACAATTGCACATTTAGAGATAATCACTAGTTGTGATCCCATCACAAATTCTCTTATGCTGTGAATTGTATTGCGGACATTCAGTAGATGAGTTTAAGATCTCAATCAAATACACAAACATGTATACTCAAATAGTGAATTATCATTTATTAGAATAAATGTTTACAATCATAAGGCGATTGCCTTAGGACACATCTCTCATATTACTAACATGACATGTCTTATGAATGAAGATGATGAATGAAGATAATGTTTATACCTTGAGGGCATAATGATGTTATGAATTAAGTATGAATGATGAAATGTCAAGTATGCTTTATGTCATGCTTCATGTAACAAGGTTATGTTTATGTCTTTAAGTATGCTATGTATGCTCTATGAATGATGAAGCATGTGAAGTTATTTTACTTTATGAATGGGCTTGTACCGGACCGAAGTAAGGGTCCAAGGGATGGGCACCTTAAGAACGCCTCGGTTCTGGACTACCGTAGCTGTCCACGGTTCCGGGACTACCGTAGCTGTCCAACAGGGATGAGCACCTTAAGAACGCCTCGGTTTTTGGAACTACCGTAGCTGTTCCTACCCTAGTAGGTTGAGACTAACTACCTCGTATTTACTTAGGGATGTGCGCATATGATGTATGTATGTGGTACAAGCCGGGGACCCCCATGATGTTATGATTATGTGTAAGTATTTATAATTATGATTTTCAAATAAGCATCGTTATGATATATGCATTTGACTCATGCATCCATTCATGTTATGCATCTGTTCCATGTTATGTATTCCATATGTTTATGTTTATGTCAAGAACCATGCCATGATAAGTATTTCTTATGTTTATGTCAAGAACCATGCCATGATAAGTATTTCTTATGTTTATGTCAAGAACCATGCCATGTTAAGTATTTCTCATGTTTATGTCAAGAACCATGCCATGTTAAGTATTTCCTATGTTATGTCAAGAATCATGCCATGTTAAGTATTTTACATGCCTATGTTTTGTATCAAGAACTTCTATATGTTAAGAATGTTATTTGATTTATGTTATGCGATGTATGGTTTTAGTGAGTAGGAAAGAGTCTTACTAAGCCTATGTGCTTATAGTTTTACTTTCTTATACCGCAGATCAAGCAAGGGGATATTAAGGGAAGTAGCAGGAGGGGCAAGAGTGTGTGTGTGGCAGTGACATGACAAAAGAAAAAGAAAAAAAAACTTTAAATAATTATGCCTTATCACATGTCCTATATTTTTCATTGTCCTCTTAAGTTTTATACTATACTTATGATGGTTATGTCTAAGAATACACTTGCTACTTATGTTGCTTATGGATGACTTATGTGATTTTTATATCATGATATTACGTATAATGATAATATGCTAAGTTACCATGTCACCATGTTTAGGAAGGATAGTTAAGGCATGTATACATGATTCAAGTATTAGTTCCATGGGTTAAATGCATGTATGTATTAAGTTTTAAATTATTCCACTGCATTACGATGTTCATATGTCTATATGTATGTTAGCGTAACGCCGTCTCTCGCCACACCGTAGGGTGTGGAAAATGACGGGCGTTACAAGAATTGCCCGCAGTAAACGGTCAAGGACCGTGGGCCTTGGAGTAGGAGCCGACCGCGACTCCGAACCAAGTAAAAAATCTTGTGTTCGCGTTTGTTGTTTTAATTTCCGCTGTGCATTCTCTAATTTTATAATCTGAAACGGTTTTACGATATTCACCCCCCTCTATCATATTCTCCCGATCCATCATTATCTAGTATATGTCAGCCACCGAGTGGATGAGAGGAAGAGAAGAAAAGAGGAAGGAGGGGATGCTTCTCCTCTTTGCCGTGACCTAGGAGAGAGAAGGAAGAGAGGGAGAGGAGAAAAGCCTTGGGTTGTGGTGATCAATTGGATTATCATTGGTTTCTTGATTCCATGGGGTATATATAAGCCTAAGGTAGGGACCATGAGGAGGAGTTAGGTCTTGGCCGACTAATGGCTCCAAATCCAATCTATTAATGAAGATCCATTCCACTAAAGAATCTCCATTGAACTTCCTCACCAACCCCTATATTTTCATATGGGCTTCACCTATTATGAGTACATCCATCCCCCCGTGTTTATGATATCGAATGCCCGTCGATTAATTTAAATTGCTGACAATTTTAATTAATCAACTTCTAACTCCTTGACTAGTACCACTCAACCTTATCATCATGTTGGATCAAATCCACCTGTAGTGTTTAACATGATGAACCTTATGAGCTCATCAAGGAGGCATCATCATCCCGACTCACCAGGACATGAATTTCGTCAATAATCAATGACACACCATGTAAATAATATTATTTCCCAACTTACTGGGCCCATCGATTTAGCAGAATAAATCTCGCCTATTGGTAAATCAAAGAAATAACTATTATATACACGTGCTCGTTATTATATCGGGATTTAGAGATTGTACTCCATAATAAATCGAGGTTCGATCCAATTATTAAGTCAGTACAAATTGGATCACCTCTATTTTGGTCCTGCTCAATGTACACAAAGCTCTCTAGTGTAATTTTATTGTCAAGACAAACCACACCTAATTACACTACAACCATCTCGATGGTTTGTCCAACTCCATCTCGGTTGTGAGCCTCTACTTATACTATGCAAGGGACTGATAACATGATCTTCTGTATGTTACCACACACCATGTTATCTACAATGCAAAGTATGAGACTGTTATGCATATACTATTGTAAACATGCAATTGTGTTGTCGTGATTCTCTTTCAAAATGTAGATGTTTATATAAAAAACAAGTCTTTTAGTATACATCCTAACACTTATCACTATTTTTCTAGTTGTAAAATAGATTTAGACTCGAATGTTACTCGAGTATTCCTAATTTGTAATGCACAAAATGAGGAGTGGAATGTCCATTGAAGAATGAAGTTACAAGAAAGAAGTAGACGACACATGACGACCGAAAGATGCACTTAGAGAAGATGTTATCCCTAGGTTGACCATCGATTTTCTCATTGGCTTGAGAAGATTGTAGTATACGATCCATAACCATGTCACATTTTACCGCTTATATATTGATATATGCAATATGTGTATGTGATGCATGATTAGATAAACATTTATCTTAATTAAGTCAACTTGATATTCCTACCAAAGTTTGGTACTCATAAACTACCTCGATCATTTGTTGTTGGGTTTGCCAAAGCAAAACGACACATTTTATCTTGGTAGAGTGTGAGATAACAATTGTGATGCCCCGCTATCGAACTTTGGGTGAGACTTAATTAAGTCACCTCAATTGGATTGAGAAACTTAGAGGCATATCCCAAAAGTTGGGAAAATTGAGTAAGAGAACAATTATATAAAGTCTTGGGCGATTAGCCAAAGCTAACTCTAGATGATGTGTAATGTGGATCTTGACCCTTTGTTTCCAAGAGTTGCATAAGATGTAATTGGCAAAATATTATCTACCTAATTATACTAAGTCTTGGGCAATTAGCCAAAGCTAACTCAAGATGAGGTATAATATGAATCTTGTCCCACATGAATATAGTCGTTATTTGATTTGGAGCTAGTTGTATGGGCAAATTGAGTTTGCCTACATCCATGACTAGACCCTACCAAAGTTCTACAATTCAGTGGGAGTGTCATTAATTAAAGACCTAATTAAATGATCTAGATATGATACTTATTTTTGCATATTTTACCGTTGTAGATCACCATGTCGTCTAACACGTCAAATACTCTCTCTGCGATCCGTCCTTGAGAAGGACATGTAGGATCGGTGTCGTCGATAGAGGGGGGGTGAATATCGACTCGGAAACATTTCGGGAACTTCGACGTTCGTTCGTTCGTTCTAGTCAGAGAGTTAGTAGCACAGCGGAAAAATAAAGAACGAAATGAATCAACACTCGTACACGCGGGATTTATTTACTTAGTTCCCGACCCCCTTGGGTCAGTACGTCCAAGGCCTATGTACTTGGCGTGACTCCACTATTGGTCTCCTTTTCGGAATTTTTGAAGGTGGAGAATACCCATCTTACAGTTCAAGTTTACAACCAAAAGAATAAGTAAATTAACTACGCAAAATGAAAGCAAAACAAAAAGAAAGTCAAAGACCTGGCCAATCTGGAAGTCTGAAGTGTAGTGCACTTCCACCTGGAGCCTCCTTGGTCACAGAGCTTCGTCTCTAACACTTTTCCTTCGCTCAGAATGCTTAGACTAATGTTGCAAGTGTTGTTCTGAGTTGAGGGGTCGAAGCCCCTTTTATAGCTTCATCCAGGGTGCTCTAGAGCCTTTGGGGTGTCTCTTATACGGTCAAAAATCCATCCATAATCACGAACTTCACGATGCTGATAAGAACCTCTACAGAGGCACTTGGGAGGTCCAGGGTGCCTGGGTCATAGAGGGCACCTGTGTTGGCCAGCCCAACCCAGACAGCTACTCTCCATCTAGGGCGCCTGGGTTATTCGGGCGCCCTGGAAGAGATTTTTTCCAGGCTATCTCTTGTGTTTGCTTGCCTGCCTTGCCTCCTACTCTAGGTACCTGTAAGATACACAAACACAAGACAAACAAATATATAATCTTAGCCTTAATGATTAGTTCTGACTTTGGATTTCCTGTGAAACCCTAGGTCGAACCGACACCTAATGTTCCCTTCCCGGGGAACGCACCCTCGCTTACTCCTCTCAGGAGAAGTTACTTTTGCCAACCGACCCCTCCAGTTGGACTTTTGCCCGATCTTCTGGATCAGGACTTCGGTGCCCAGTCCACAACCAGGACTTATTGCCCAACCCTTGGTCAGGTCTTCGTGCCCAATCCACGACCAGGACTTATTGCACAACCCTCGGTTAGGTCTTCGTGCCAAGTCCACGACCAGGACTTATTGCCCAATTTCTCAAATCAGGAATTCTTGCCCAACCTGTTGTTGGAACTTGGATGGCTAGAGAGGGAGGGGGGTGAATATAGTCAGACACTTGAACTTTAGCACTTTTCGATTTTCTGCACTCAAAGGGTTAGTAGCATAGCGGAAGCAATACAAAAACAGAGTATGCAGAATCAAATGTTGGGACCGGGTGCATGTTGACAAGGATACGGGTTCGTAATATTTTTAAAATTTTACGTGCAGCGGAAGAATTAGCATAAAATAATTTCATAAATTATTTTAACCACGTATCTAGCATGCGACCTTATGATGTGTGGACGTAATCATAAATTAAAACATTGCGGAAAAGTAAACTAATTTACTTTGTACCTCGCGTAACTCGAAGAAAAGGGACGAGATCCAACCGTAGCGTCCCTTAGAAGCTTCGCCTCTATTCGCGTCCACGCCGAGTTCTCTTCGGGATGACTTCGCAAAGTCACGAGTTTTGTGCCGACGAGAACTACTAGATTCTCTAAAGGCACAACTAGAAGAACAAGAGAAAAGAATGGAAACTAACCAATAAGAAACGGAATCTAAATTCCGGGAAGAGAGGAGTTGCGATCCGCTTCTTCTTCTTCTTGTTTGGCTCCTTCTTGGTGATCCTTGCTCACGCCAACCCTTGGAAGGGTGAGGTTGCGCCGGCCCTAGGTTGGACAAGGGGCGCCGGCCCTAAGAGTGGCAAGGGGCGCCGGCCCTAGGAGGGAAGGAGAAGGAGAAGAGAATAAGAGAGAGAGAGGGAGAGAATTAATCTCTTGATTACTCTATTGATTGGAATTCAAGGCTTGCCTTTGGTTCCTTTATATAGTAGCCTCTCCCTTGCCAAGTCTCTCATTTAACGGAATTAACGGAATTAGTTTTCATAAGAAATTTATCTTATAAATTCTCTTATGAATTATTCTGTTTAAACCAAGTTTTATTATAACTAACTTTATAATAAAACAAATTCATCTCTCCTTTAATTATGGAATAAATTTTACAAGAAATTTATAAACTTTCTTTTTATGAAAAAATCAATTCATAATTGATTTTATAAAATTAAAATAAACCATTCCATGGATCATTTTAATTTCCATAAAAGAATAAATTTCTATAAATTTATTTATATAAATTTCTCTACACAAATTTATTTATCCATAATTTATAAAACAATTCGCGCTAGATTTATTTTATTAATTAAACCAAATAAATTGGTTTCTTCCCCTTGTTGTGGCCGGCTAAACCAAAGGGATTTAGCACCCTCTTTGGCCGGCCAAACCATAACGAACCGATCGCGAATTAAACTCATTTAATTCGCCCGATAAGCCTTCAAAAGACTTAGCCATTTTAAGTTTCCGTTGCGCCTCTGATTAACTCAGATTCGACTTATTTCTCTTGATAGGAAAATTCAATTTTCAACTCGTTTTAAATCCCTCGGATTACTCGTAGTGCGTGTGACTAAATAGGCTTTCGATTTATGTTGGCCATCTATAATCAACTAATTATAGAACGATCATGAGTGGCACCTAGTAGTACATCATGACCCCCAATTAATCGAAAGATCAACGGTTTGACCTCAGAAGTAATTCTGAAACCCTTTAGCAGCTCTAATGAATCGTGCCTCATTCCCTTCACATCTTATACCCACTTGGTTCTGGACACGGTCTATTTGTGTCAGTCCCCACTAGGCTGACTACGTCACACCTAGCCCAAGTAGTGTCTTTCTCGTCCTTTGGATTTCTAATTACTCTCATGTATTTAAGAGACTCACACTCTAAACATGATATGCTCTGGCCAGAGGCTTTGAGTAACAATCCGACGATAGGCCTGGGTATACATCTCCTCGCAAGGAGTGGTGAATCCTTTGTAGGTTGCTCAAACATCTTCGGGCACTTCGGCTTATACCCAATCATCCTGGGTCCACACTTCCTAGGAGATGCTTGCTTAAGATGTTAAAGTATAAGTCTCCATGACCAAGATGACTTGAACACCGCAAGTCAAAGGAACATCGCACTTAAGCTGCAGTAAGAACTTCATTGACATATCTATATAGAATACCATATGAAGTTTTACAGCTAGTCACTCCAATGAACTAGTTCCCTTAACTAACATCCATGTTTATCTCCGGACATCCCAATGTCACCAGCCAGTGAGAATCAGCTGATTAGAGAATAACCCATGCTAGTCTCAACAGAATTGATAGTGTCCATTTTTATCAATTCATCGACTAGGGATATTTTCAATACTTCACAATTGCACATTTAGAGATAATCACTAGTTGTGATCCCATCACAAATTCTCTTATGCTGTGAATTGTATTGCGGACATTCAGTAGATGAGTTTAAGATCCCAATCAAATACACAAACATGTATACTCAAATAGTGAATTATCATTTATTAAAATAAATGTTTACAATCATAAGGCGATTGCCTTAGGACACTTCTCTCATATCACTAACAAACTCCCACTTGGCCTAATGTCAATCGCTACGGTATCCAATACCACAGGCTCTAACATGACCCTCAAACTTGTTCTGAGGCAAGGCCTTAGTTAAAGGATCCGCTAAATTCCTTTCAGTGGGAATTTTCTCAATTTGTATGTCATTCCTACTTATAATCTCTCTGATCAGATGATAGCGGCGAAGCACGTGTTTGGATCGCTGATGAGACCTTGGTTCCTTTGCTTGTGCAATAGCTCCATTATTGTCGCAATAAACCGGTATTGCTTCATCAATGGTTGGAACCTCACCAAGTTTTGAGACAAACTTCTTGATCCAGACTGCTTCTGTGGTAGAATCCGCTACGGTGTCTTATTTGGAACTCTTCCAACTTATTGCGCCTCCATTCAAAGTAAATACGTATCCACGTATACCCACGTATTACCATATCTCCTTCTCCATATATTAGGAACACATCCTTAGTTCTTCTTAAGTACTTAAGGATTGTCTTGACAGCCGCCCAATGATCCATTCCTGGATCAGATTGGTATCTGCTCGTGACGCTCAGAGCATACGATACATCGGGCCTTGTACATAACATAGGATACATGATAGATCCTATCGTGGATGCATAGGGAATCTTATTCATGCAAATCCTCTCGTCTTCTGTGCGCGGACACATAGACTTTGAAAGGTTGATCCCATGCCTGATGAGAAGGTAACCTTTCTTGGATTCCGACATGCTAAACCCTTTTAGCACTCGGTCTATATATGTAGACTGCGAAAGACCAAGCAACCGTTTTGATCTATCTCTATAGATTCTAATCCCAAGGATATAGGTTGCTTCTCCCAGGTCTCTCATAGAGAAAGTTTTGGACAACCAAATTTTAACTGTCTGTAAAACTGATATATCATTTCCTATAAGTAATATGTCATCGACATATAATATAGGAATACGACTGCACTCCCACTAACCTTCTTGTACACCAAGGTTCGTCAGGATTTTGTGAGAAATCAAACTCTTTGATTGTCTCATCAAAACGGATGTTCCAGCTCCTGGATGCTTGCTTCAGTCCATATATGGATCGTCGAAGCTTGCATACTTTGGTTTTATCAACCGATGTGAAACCTTCAGGTTGTATCATGTATACATCCTCAAGCAGGTTTCCATTAAGGAAAGCTGTTTTCACATCCATTTGCCATATCTCATAATCATAATGAGCTGCTATGGCCCGGAGCATCCGAATGGATTTAAGCATAATTACCTTCCATGTCGATTTTCTTCTTGAAAACCCACTTGCACCCTATGGGCATAATCCCTTCAGGTGGGTTAACCAAGTCCCATACTTAATTTTCGTACATGGAATCCATTTCCGACTTCATGGCTTCAAGTCATTTGTCCCTTTCTGAACTTTTCAGAACATCTTCATAACTGATAGATTCGTCATCGCTTATGAGTAACACGTCGTTCGATTCACTTATGAGAAATCCGTATCTCTCTGGAATATTGCGTGTCCTATCAGATCTACGAAGAGGTGGTGTTGTTTTAGGTTCAACTGATAGCTCATCATTATGAGTTATTGGTTGTGGGTCTAGACTAGGTGTCTCTGTAATGTCTATTGGAGTTTCTTGAACTTCATCAAGTTCAATGCCACTCCCACTGTTTTCTTGTAAAAGAAATTCTTTTTCCAGAAATACAGCATGCCTTGAAACAAACACCTTTTGCTCCAAGGGATGATAGAATTGGTAACCCTTCGTTTCCTTAGGGTATCCAATAAATAGACATTTATCAGACTTAGCATCCAATGTCTGATATAGTCCGCTTCACATAAGCAGGACAACCCCATATCTTAAGGTGAGTTAAGTGAGGTTTCTTACTATTCCATGTCTCATATGGAGTAGTAGAGACTACCTTGGTCGGGACTCTGTTTAGCAAGTAAACAGCTGTCTAAAGTGCATAGCCCCAAAAGGATTTTGGAAGAGTTGCATGATTCATCATCGACCTAACCATGTCCATTAAGGTTCGGTTGTGCCTCTCAGATACACCATTATGCTGTGGTGTATACGGCGGAGTCCATTGGGACAATATCCCATTGTACCTAAGATAATCTTGAAACTCTTGACTTAAGTATTCACCACCTCGATCAGATCGAAGTATCTTAATACTTTTGCCAAGCTGTTTCTCTACTTCATTTCTGAACTCTTTGAATTTCTCAAAAGCTTCAGATTTGTGTTTCATCAAGAACACATACCCGAATCGTGAGTGATCATCGATAAAGGTGATGAAGTAGCTATAGCCTCCTTGTGCAAGAGTTGACATTGGTCCACATACATCAGTATGTATTAGACCAAGCAATTCACCACTGGATTACCTTTTCCAGAAAAGGGTAATTTGGTCATCTTGCCTTTTAAGCATGATTCGCATGTATCAAATGAACCGGGTTCAAATGATTCCAGAATTCCACATCGGTGTAATTCGGTCATGCGTTTCTTACTTACATGGCCAAGACGGCAATGCCAAGCGTAGGAGTCTATTCGATTATCTATTCGAGCACGTTTGTTGCTAACTTCGATATTGAAAACGTCATGGATAAATCTAACGTGTAGATACCATTGCACAAAGTTCCATTCCCATAAAGAACGTCATTTAATGTTATGTAACAACAATTGTTACTAAAAGTTAAATGATAACCCTTTTCATTCAAACATGAAATAGATACAATGTTCTTTATTAACGAAGGAACAAAATAACAATTATCCAATTCTAAGACACGTCCAGTGGGAGCTTTAGCAAATATGTTCCGATGGCAACAGCAGCAATCTTTGCTCCATTTCCAACTCGCAAATTCGCTTCTCCTTTGACGAGTCTTCTTCTATTCCTTAGCCCCTGTATGTCATTACATATATGTGAGCTACACCCAGTATCAAGTACCCAGGTATTTGAGGAAATAGAGTGACATTCAATAACGAAGATACCTGAAGAGGATGGGGCATCGGATGCCTTATTCTTCAAGGACTCAAGATAAACAGTTTCTTCGCCAGTGACCCTTCTTGCCACAATGATGGCAAGTTCCTTTTGGTTTCTTTTCAGTCTTTTTGGCCTTTTTCTTCTTCCCTTTATTCTGTTCTTTGGCCTTCCTCTTAGAACCTTTCTTCGAGGAACCAACTAACAGTACCGTCTTTTGATCCAGCTTTACAGAAGGCTCCACAGTCTTCAGCAGGTTGAGCAACTCAGGAATGGTAGTCTCTAGTTTGTTCATCCGATAGTTCATCACAAATTGTGAATAACTTTTGGGCAAACAACTCAGAATTAAGTCAATACTTAGTTCATGATCCATTGCAAAACCGAGTGTGCTCAGTCGCTCAATGTACCCCAACATCTTTAACACAAACTGCGAGGCAGAAGTGCCTTCCTGCATCTTAGTGGTGAAGAGGAGTCTGGAGACTTCGAACCTTTCGGATCTCGCCTGCTCTTCAAACAACTCATGAAGATGGAAGATGATGGTATAAGCATCCATATGCTCATGCTGCTTTTGCAGCTCAGGTATCATAGAGGCTGGCATGATGCAACTCGCAAGTTCAGAATCGGTCACATGTTTCTGATAGGCCATTAGCTGGTCTGGAGTTGCACCTTCTGGAGGATGGTTGGGAAGTTGATCTTCAAGGACATATGCAAGCTTCTCTGCCTTGAGGACTATCCTCAAGTTTCGAAGCCAGTCCATGAAGTTTGGCCCAGTTAGTTTATTGGTGTCCAAAATGGAACGCAAGTTTAGAGAAGACATGATCGAGTGATTAACCTAGAAATACAAATTGAGCTTATGTGAGAAGAATGATAAAGAATGTATCAACATACATTAATAAAAATCCTATTTATTTTTCAAATTGAATAACCCTTTTTATCAATTCGGGAGATCGTAGGAACATCTCCAAATAGGTTGATATCCAACCATAGATAAGAACAACCATGGCTGTGGCCATCAAGTTATTCTTAGCTATGAAGGTAGGTAATTATACCGATTACATATCACATATATGTAACTATCACTTTATGCTATCAACTAATTGAATGTTTGCATAAATCATTGGGTTGTTAACTCATTAACAAGTATGCGACATTATACATAGCACCCAACTGCACCTCTCTTTGCATCGACCTTGGCTGTGGCACAACAAATCGATGCTCCAAGCTTAAGGCTGACCCATTAATCAAGAAATAGTTTTAATATGGTTGGAGCTCATTCAACCGTTTAGTCAGGCTTGGATGTGTCCAACAACCAAAACTAAGGATTGACCTCTGACTCCAACTATATTATTCGTAAACTAATTCCATGGTTTGAACATGTTGAGGTTCAAGCGGGCATGGATGTGTCCATCAACCCAAACGAGAAACAAAACTCCGATTCTAACCATATTAATGGAAGGTGTTGGCCTTAATATTTTGTAAGGGGTTTTGGGTCTCATCTTTCTTTCTAAGCACATTCATGACATATAATTATGTCATGACTAACGATTTCCTTAATAAAGTATGTATGTGACTTAATTATCAAGTCCCATGAATTGAATTAGGAACCGGATTTCCTAATTCTAATTTCATACTTTATTGAAGGAATTGTTTTGGGAAACAATTTCCTAAATTGTCATAATCAATTTCAGAAATAATATGTTTAAGACTTTGATTTCTCTAAATCAAATCTTATTAAATTAAGAGACAATTCCTTAATTCAACCACATATTATTTTCATGAAAATCTCATTTAAGAAACTCTATAGGAAACCATTTCCTAATTAATTTTGGAGACAATAATATGTAAGAGCATCACTCTTAAAAATATTTTATTCATGGATTTAATTAATTACAACAAATCATTTTCTAAGGGTGGCTCCCCGAGGCTCAGATACCCAAAGAAAAGTAATTTGTCGTAAATCCAATTTGGTCCGCTTCGGAAGCGCAACCAAATTAAACATGACAATTTCATTTAAAATTGGGAAATTAAATTACAACAACTAACTTTAAATTGGACGGCTCCCCGAGGCTCAATCCAAAATAAAGAATTTTGTTGTCAATTTAAAAACCAATTCAAATTTAATTGTCAATTAATTGTCCATAAATTTGTCTAGACTTTCTTGAAAGAAAGTGCCCAAAATTGCGAGATTTCATAATAGGTTTTCAGAATAATTGTAAGTTTCTGGTACAAAGAAAACTTACATATTTCCAAAGTTGGAAAATTTCCAAGATTGGAAAGTTTCCAAAGATGGGAAGTTTTCACAATTATTATAAAATTTCAGAAACTAGGAAATTTCAAACGTTTGCGAAATTTCATGAGGATTTCCAAACTTTGAAATTCCTGAATCTAAAATTTATTATAATTGGAAAGTTTCCATAATTGAAAAATTTTCCAAAATGAGATCATGACANTGGCTTTGCGAAGTCATCCCGAAGAAAACTCGGCGTGGACGCGAATAGAGGCGGAGCTTCCAAGGGACGCTACGGTTGGATCTCGTCCTTTCTACGAGTTACGCGAGGTATTAAGTAAATTAGTTTACTTTCTGCAAAATTTTAAATGTATGATCATGTCTCCACAACATAAGGTTGCATGCTAGATACGTGGTTAAAATAATTTGAGAAATTATTTATGCTAAACTTCCGCTGCACGTAATTAAATTTTAAAATTACGAACCCGTATCCATATCAACATGCACCCGGTCCAACAGTGGTATCAGAGCCGGTTAGTGTTCGACATAATCATATAATTATTTTGCGGAAAACTTTGTCATGATCTCAATTTTGGAAAATTTTTCCAATTATGGAAACTTTCCAATTATGATAAATTTTAGATTTAGGAATTTCAAAGTTTGGAAATTCTCATGAAATTTCGCAAACTTTTAAAATATCCTAGTTTCTGAATTTTATGATAATTGTGAAAACTTCCCATTTTTTGGAACTTTCCAATTTTGGAAATTTCCTATTTTGGAAATTTTCCAATTTTGGAATATGTAAGTTTTCTTTGTACCAGAAACTTACAATTATTCTGAAAACCTATTATGAAATCTCGCAATTTTGGGCACTTTCTTTCAAGAAAGTCTAGACAAATTTATGGATTATTATTGACAATTAAATTCGAATTGGTTTTAAATTATTAACAAAATTCTTTATTTTGGATTGAGCCTCGGGGAGCCGTCCAATTTAAAGTTAGTTGTTGTAATTTAATTTCCTATTTGAATAAAATTGTCATGTTTAATTTTGGTTACGCCTCGGGGAGCGGACCAAATTAGATTTACAACAAATTTCTTTTTTTTGGGTATCTGAGCCTCGGGGAGCCACCCAAAGAAAATAATTTGTTGAAATTAATAAATCCATAAATAAAATAGTAATCAAATCTTGAAATTTTGAGGTGATTCTCAAACGATAATTTCCTTATTTGATTTAAGAGGTGATGCTCTTACATATTGTTGTCTCCAAAATTAATTAGGAAAATGGTTTCCTATAGAGTTTTCTTAAATAAGATTTTCATGAAAATAATATGTGGTTGAATTAAGGGAATCTGTCTCTTAATTTAATAAGATTTGATTTAGAGAAATCAAAGTCTTAAACATATTATTTCCGAAATTGATTATGATAATTTAGGAAATTGTTTCCCAAAACAATTCCTTGAATAAAGTATGAAATTAGAATTAGGAAATCCGGTTCCTAATTCAATTAATGAGACTTGATAAATTAAGTCACATACATACTTTATTAAGGAAATCGTTAGTACATGACATAATTATATGTCATGAATGTGCTTAGAAAAGAAAGGATGAGACTCAAAACCCCTTACAAAATATTAAGGCCAACACCTTCATTAATATGGTTAGAACTGGAGTTTTGATTCTCGTTTGGGTTGATGGACACATCCATGCCCGGCTTGAACCTCAACATGTTCAAACCATGGAATTAGTTTATGATAAATATAGTTGGAGTCAGATGTCAATCCTTAGTTTTGGTTGTTGGACACATCCAAGCCTGACTAAACGGTTGAATGAGCTCCAACCATATTAAAACTATTTCTTGATTAATGGGTCAGCCTTAAGCTTGGAGCATCGATTTGTTGTGCCACAGCCATGGTCGATGTAAAGAGAGGTGCAGTTGGGTGCTATGTATAATGTTGCATACTTGTTAATGAGTTAACAACCCAATGATTTATGCAAACATTCAATTAGTTGATAGCATAAAGTGATAGTTACATATATGTGATATGTAATCGGTATAATTACCTACCTTCATAGCTAAGAATAACTTGATGGCCACAGCCATGGTTGTTCTTATCTATGGTTGGATATCAACCTATTTGGAGATGTTCCTACGATCTCCCGAATTGATAAAAAGGGTTATTCAATTCGAAAAATTAAATAGGATTTAATTAATGTATGTTGATGCATTCTTTATCATTCTTCTCACATAAGCTCAATTTGTATTTCTAGGATAATCACTCGATCATGTCTTCTCTAAATTTGTATTCCATTTTGGACACCAATAAGCTGACTGGGCCAAACTTCATGGACTGGCTTCGAAACCTGAGGATAGTCCTCAAGGTAGAGAAGCTTGTTTATGTCCTTGAAGATCAACTTCCCAACCGTCCTCCAGAAAATGCAACTCCAGACCAGTTAGTGGCCTATCAGAAACATGTAAACGATTCTGAACTTGCGAGTTGCATCATGCTAGCCGCTATGGTACCTGAGCTGCAAAAGCAGCATGAGCATATGGATGCTTATACCATCATCTTCCATCTTCATGAGCTATTTGACGAGCAGGCAAGATCCGAAAGGTTTGAGGTCTCCAGACTCCTCTTCACCTCTAAGATGCAGGAAGGAACTTCTGTCTCACAGTTTGTGTTGAAGATGTTGGGGTACATTGAGCGACTGAGCACACTCGGTTTTGCAATGGATCATGAATTAAGTATTGACTTAATTCTGCATTGTTTGCCCAAAAGTTATTCACAATTTGTGATGAACTATCGGATGAACAAGCTGGAGACTACCATTCCTGAGTTGCTCAACCTGCTGAAGACTATAGAGCCTTATATGAAGCAAGATCAAAAGACGGAACTGTTAGTTGGTTCCTCAAAGAAAGGTTCTAAGAGGAAGGCCAAAGAACAGAATAAAGGAAAGAAGAAAAAGGCCAAAAAGACTGAAAAGACACCAAAAGGCACTTGCCATCACTGTGGCAAGGAGGGTCACTGGCGAAGAAATTGCAAGGTTTATCTTGAGTCCTTGAAGAAGAAGGCATCCGATGCCCCATCCTCTTCAGGTATCTTCGTTATTGAATGTCACTCTATTTCCTCAACCGCCTGGGTACTTGATACTGGGTGTAGCTCACATATATGTAATGACATACAGGGGCTAAGGAATAGAAGAAGACTCGTCAAGGGAGAAGCAAATTTGCGAGTTGGAAATGGAGCAAAGATTGCTGCTGTTGCCATCGGAACATATTTGCTAAAGCTCCCTACTGGACGTGTCTTAGAATTGGATAATTGTTATTTTGTTCCTTCATTAATAAAGAACATTGTATCTATTTCATGCTTGAATGAAAAGGGTTATCATTTAACTTTTAGTAACAATTGTTGTTACGTAACTTTAAATGGTGTTCTTTATGGGACCGGAACTTTGTGCAATAGTATCTACACATTAGATTTATCCGGTGACGTTTCAATATCGAAGTTAGCAACAAACGTGCTCGAATAGATAATCGAATAGACTCCTATACGTGGCACTGTCGTCTTGGCCATGTAAGTAAGAAACACATGACCAAATTACACCGATGTGGAATTCTGGAATCATTTGAACCCGGTTCATTTGATACATGCGAATCATGCTTAAAAGGCAAGATGACCAAATTACCCTTTTCCGGAAAAGGTAATCTAGTGGGAGAATTGCTTGGTCTAATACATACTGATGTATGTGGACCAATGTCAACTCCTGCACAAGGAGGCTATAGCTACTTCATTACCTTTATCGATGATCACTCACGATTCGGGTATGTGTTCTTGATGAAACACAAATCTGAAGCTTTTGAGAAATTCAAAGAGTTCAGAAATGAAGTAGAGAAACAGCTTGGCAAAAGTATTAAAATACTTCGATCCGATCGGGGTGGTGAATACTTAAGTCAAGAGTTTCAAGATTATCTTAGGGACAATGGGATATTATCTCAATGGACTCCGCCGTATACACCACAGCATAATGGTGTATCTGAGAGGCGTAACCGAACCTTGATGGACATGGTTAGATCTATGATGAATCATGCAACTCTTCCAAAATCCTTTTGGGGCTATGCACTTAAGACAGCTGTTTACTTGCTAAACAGAGTCCCGACCAAGGTAGTCTCTACTACTCCATATGAGACATGGAATAGTAAGAAACCTCATTTATCTCACCTAAAGATATGGGGTTGTCCTGCTTATGTAAAGCGGACTGTATCAAACAAATTGGATGCTAAGTCTGATAAATGTCTATTTATTGGATACCCTAAGGAAACAAAGGGTTACCAATTCTATCATCCCTTGGAACAAAAGGTGTTTGTTTCAAGGCATGCTGTATTTCTGGAAAAAGAATTTCTTTTACAAGAAAACAGTGGGAGTGGCATTGAACTTGATGAAGTTCAAGAAACTCCAATAGACATTACAGAGACACCTAGTCTAGACCCACAACCAATAACTCATTATGATGAGCTATCAATTGAACCTAAAACAACACCACCTCTTCGTAGGTCTGATAGGACACGCAACATTCCAGAGAGATACGGATTTCTCATAAGTGAATCGAACGACGTGTTACTCATAAGCGATGACGAACCTATCAGTTATGAAGATGTTCTGAAAAGTTCAGAAAGAGACAAATGGCTTGAAGCCATGAAGTCGGAAATGGATTCCATGTACGAAAATCAAGTATGAGACTTGGTTAACCCACCTGAAGGGATTAAGCCCATAGTGTGCAAGTGGGTTTTCAAGAAGAAAACTGACATGGAAGGTAATTATGCTTAAATCCATTCGGATGCTCCTAGCCATAGCAGCTCATTATGATTATGAGATATGGCAAATGGATGTGAAAACAGCTTTCCTTAATGGAAACCTGCTTGAGGATGTATACATAATACAACCTGAAGGTTTCACATCGGTTGATAAAACCAAAATATGCAATCTTCGACGATCCATATATGGACTGAAGCAAGCATCCAGGAGCTGGAACATCCGTTTTGATGAGACAATCAAAGAGTGTGATTTCTCACAAAATCCTGACGAACCTTGTGTGTACAAGAAGGTTAGTGGGAGTGCAGTCGTATTCCTAATATTATATGTCGATGACATATTACTTATAGGAAACGATATATCAGTCTTACAGTCGGTTAAAATTTGGTTGTCCAAAACTTTCTTCATGAAAGACCTGGGAGAAGCAACCTATATCCTTGGGATTAGAATCTATAGAGATAGATCAAAACGGTTGCTTGGTCTTTCGCAGTCTACATATATAGACCGAGTGCTAAAAAGGTTTAGCATGTCGGAATCCAAGAAAGGTTACCTTCACATCAGGCATGGGATCAACCTTTCAAAGTCTATGTGTCCGCGCACAGAAGACGAGAGGATTTGCATGAATAAGATTCCTTATGCATCCGTGATAGGATCTATCATGTATGCTATGTTATGTACTAGGCCCGATGTATCGTATGCTCTGAGCGTCACGAGCAGATACCAGTCTGATCCAGGAATGGATCATTGGGTGGCTGTCAAGACAATCCTTAAGTACTTAAGAAGAACTAAGGATGTGTTCCTAATATATGGAGAAGGAGATATGGTAATACGTGGGTATACAGATGCCAGTTTCCAGACAGATAAGGATGACTCCAAATCTCAGTCTGGATACGTATTTACTTTGAATGGAGGCGCAATAAGTTGGAAGAGTTCCAAGCAAGACACTGTAGTGGATTCTACCACAGAAGCGGAATATATTGCGGCTTCGGAAGCAGCAAAAGAAGCTGTCTGGATCAAGAAGTTTGTCTCAGAACTTGGAGTGGTTCCAACCATTGATGAAGCAATACCGGTTTACTGCGACAACAGTGGAGCTATTGCACAAGCAAAGGAACCAAGGTCTCATCAGCGATCCAAACATGTGCTTCGCCGCTATCATCTGAATAGAGAGATTATAAGTAGGAATGATATACAAATTGAGAAAGATCCCACTGAAAGAATTTAGCGGATCCTTTAACTAAGGCCTTGCCTCAAACCAAGTTTGAGGGTCATGTTAGAGCCTGTGGTATTGGATACCGTAGCGATTGGCTTTAGGACAAGTGGGAGTTTGTTAGTAATATGAGAGAAGTGTCCTAAGGCAATCGCCTTATGATTGTAATCATTTACTTTAATAAATGAATATTCACTATTTGAGTATACATGTTCATGTATTTGATTGAGATCTTAAACTCATTTACTGAGTGTCCGCAATACAATTCACAGCATGAGAGAATTTGTGATGAATTCACAACTAGTGATTATCTCTACATGTGCAATTGCGAAGTATTGAAATTGTCCCTAGTCGATGAATTGACAGATACGGACACTATCAATTCTGTTGAGACTAGCATGGGTTATTCTCTAATCAGCTGATTCTCACTGGCTGGTGACATTGGGATGTCCGGAGATAAACATGAATGCTAGTTAAGGGAACTAGTTCATTGGAGTGACTAGCTGTAAGACTTCATATGGTAATCTACATAAAGATATGTCAATGAAGTTCTTACTGCAGCTTAAGTGCGATGTTCCTTTGACATGCGGTGTTCAAGTCATCTTGGTCATGGAGACTTATACTTTGACATCTTAAGCAAGCATCTCTAAGGAGGTGTGGACCCAGGATGGTTGGGTATAAGCCGAAGTGCCCGAAGATGTTTGAACAGCCTACAAAGGATTCACCACTCCTTGCGAGGAGATGTATACCCAAGGCCTATCGTCGGATTGTTACTCGAAGCCTCTGGCCAGAGCATCACATGTTCAGAGTATGAATCTCTCAGAAATATGAGAGTAACTAGAATCCGTAGGACGAGAAAAACATTGCTTGGGCTAGGTGTGACATAGTCAGCCTAGTGGGGACTGACACACATAGACCGTGTCCTGAACCAAGTGGGTATAAGATGGTGAAGGGAATGGGGCACGACTCATTATAGCTGCTGAAGGGTTTCAGAATTATTTCTAAGGTCAACCGTTGATCTTTCGATTAATTGGGGATCATGATGTACTACTAGGTGCCACTCATGATCGTTCTATAATTGGTTAATTATAGACGGCCAACATAAATCGAAAGTCTATTTAGTCACACGCACTACGAGTAATCCGAGGGATTTAAAACGGGTTGAAAATTGGATTTTCCGATCAAGAGAGATAAGTCGAATCTGAATTTTTCAGGGACGCATCGGAAGCATAAAATGGCTAAGTCTTTTGAAGACTTATTGGACGAATTAAATGAGTTTAATTCGTGAGGTCATGGCTTGGGTTTGGCCGGCCAAAGATGGTCCCCACCCTCTTTGTTTGGCCGGCCACAATAAGAGGGAAGAACCAAATTGTTTGGTTCAAAATTATAAAATAAACCTCGCGTGGTTTGTCTTATAAAATTATGGATAAAGAAATTTGTATAAAGAAATTTGTATAAAGAAATTTATATAAAGAAATTTATATAAAGAGATTTATTTATCATGGAAATTAAAATAAACTTTGGAATGGTTTATTTTATTTTATAAAATCAATAATGGATTGATTTACCATGATAAAGAAATTTATATAAAGAAATTTCTTTCCATAATAAAAGGGGAGACATGGTTGTTTTTATTATAAATTAAATTATAATAAAACTTGGCATAACGGAATAATTCATAGAAAAAATTTATAAGATAAATTTCTTATGAAAAAATTTATTCCGTTAAGAGGAGACTTGGCGATTAAGAGGCTACTATATAAAGGTACCAAGGCAAGGCTTGGAAATTAATCCAAGAGATCAAGGATTCTTGCCTAGCCTCTCTCCCTCTCCTTCTCTCCCTCTCCCTCTTCTAGTGCCGCCGGCCCTAAAGCCCTCCCCCTTTGCCGTGAGCTTCCACCACCAAGAAGAAGCCGAAGAAGAAGAAGAAGCGGGCGCGACTCCTTCCTTCCTCCCGGAATCTTGATTCCGTTCTTCGTTTGGTGGTTAGTTTTTCATCTCTCTCTTGGTATTCTTGTCATGCCTTTGGAGAATCTAGTAGTTCTTGTCGGCACGAAACTCGTGGCTTTGCGAAGTCATCCCGAAGAAAACCCGGCGTGGACGCGAATAGAGGCGGAGCTTCCAAAGAACGCTATGGTTGGATCTCATCCCTTTCTACGAGTTACGCGAGATATTAAGTAAATTAGTTTACTTTCTGCAAAATTTTAAATGTATGATCATGTCTCCACAACATAAGGTTGCATACTAGATACGTGGTTAAAATAATTTGAGAAATTATTTATGTTAAACCTTCCGCTGCACGTAATTAAATTTTAAAATTACGAACCCGTATCCATGTCAACATGCACCCGGTCCCAACACCACCATGGATGACAACAAAGCATTCCTTGGAAAGGCTTTCAAGACATACCTCACAAGGTCGCGATCCTCGACCTTTTCATCAATCGAATGAAGCCCATTGAGGACTTCCTTGAACCGGCTATGGAGCTCACTTACCGTTTCATTCTCCTTCATGGAGAGATTTTGGAGTTGATTGAGGAACAAATCCCTCTTTGCGATTCTTGAGTCTCAGGTGCCCTCGTGAAGCTCAATGAGTTTGTTCCACAAGTCCTTTGCACTTGTGAAAGGACCAACCTTGATGAGTTGGTCTTTGTTCATGCCGCATTGTAGAGTGACAACCGCCTTCGCGTCGGCTTCACTCTTTCAAGTTTGTTCGGCAGTCCATCTCCACGACTCAAGTTCTTTGCCTTCGTCATCCATCGGAGGGGTGAAGCCCTCCTTCACCGTGAATCAAGTGTGGATATCCATCTTCAAATAATATTCCATCTTTGATCTCCAATATTGAAAATCAGCGCCATCAAAGAAAGGAGGTCGGGTGGTGGAAAATCCTTCTCTCAACGCCATCTTGTTGATAACTCTCGGATGTTAAGCCGTGAACAGAGCCCCAAGCTCTGATACCACTTGTTGGAACCTGGATGGCTAGAGAGGGGAGGTGAATATAGCCAATCACTTAGACCTTTGGCACAAATCGAATTTCTGCACTCAAACTTATCAGTAGCACAGCGGAAGAAATAATCACAGAGTAAGCAAAAAACCGAAAACGAAAACAAGGTCGACACACTAGCAAGATCGCTAACAAGAAGGGTTTACAAGGTTCGGGGATAACTTGCCCCTACTCTTTGGCGTGCCCTTAAGGTGGGTGTTCCCTTGATCATCGGCAGATCAAGCCCCGGTTATCACCGGATAGAAAGCAACCTCCTTCTCGGTGGTGAAACCTCTCCACAGCGTTTCAATCACAGATTTAAGTTTAAGCACAAAGAAACAACAAGAAGGATCTTACTCAAATACTTAGCAAGGACAAGAACACAGCAAGCTTTCCTGAGCTCCACCCAGCAGCGATCTCACGCAAGAAACCCTTCCTCGTGTCTTCCCATTGTCGGACTCCAAGCCTCTTGTTCTCTCCTTCAGGCGCTCAAGTAATGGATGATTGCTTTGCAGTAGCTTGCTCAAGGTGATGAAACTTCAGAGCCGCAAGCTAGATGTGGAGAACACAAGGCGCAGCAAGAACTTCATTCGCAAAGACTAGAACACAAACTCTGCTTCTACGAACTCTTCTTCCACCCTTTTGTTTCTCCACTCAGCACCAGGTGACAGCATCTCCTGCAGCCTCCAGCTGCTTCCCTGCCAATGCCAGCTACCACTGAGCCCTTCCTGGACTTCCTGAGCTCCCCTCAGCCAAGCTCCAGTCAGCAGCTCCAGTCTACAGCTCCGGCCGTTGCAACCTGAGATGGAAAATGGACAAACCTGCTCTAAGGAAAGCCTTCATTGACTTCTCCTTGAGTGTTTGAATCCTCCCCTGTCACCTGCAGCTTAATCAGAGTGTTAGAGCAACATATCACACAGTAAATCAAGTATCAGATGTAAGCAGCAGAGAATCGGATACGGTTAGGCGTGATCAGAGCGTCTGACAGTGCAATTTGAATTAAGGTGATCGGTCACCGGACTGATCGGAGAACCTCCTGATCGATCACTAGACCGATCAGGCTAGGTCCAGACCGATCAGGCTCCGTCCTGATCGGTCCCCAACGCTCGATTAGAAATTGTGATTTCTTTGGGACTCTCCTGGATCGATCACCAGACCGATCCTAGGTTGTGGATCGATCACCCGACCGATCCACCCCTTTATCGGGCGATTTCTGAGCTTCACAGTCCAGACCTCCTGATCGATCACCGGACCGATCAGGAAACACCCTGATCGGTCACCAGACCGATCAGGCTGGGTCCAGACCGATCAGGCTCCGTCCTGATCGATCATAGAGAGGAACTTGTGACACTGGATCGTTCTCCAGAATGAATTGTACAGTGATCCTGATCGGTCACCAGACCGATCAGGAGCAGATCAGCAAGGGAACTCAACCTCACTATTTGTTCCCTGATCGGTCACTAGACCGATCAGGAGCCAAGCAATGGGTGAAACACATACTCCCTGATCAGTCACCAGACCGATCAGTCATCGCTGGATTGGTCACCAGACCGATCCACGAAGGAGCACCGTGCCAACTCCCTGATCGGTCACCAGACCGATCCAGGGGCTCCGACCACCTTAGCCCTCCAAGCTAAGGATTTTTCTCCTAACCCTCCAAGTTGGGAATTTGCACCTAACCCTCCATGTTATGACTTTTCACCTAGCCCTCCAAGCTAGGACTTTTCACCTAGCCCTCCAAGCTAGGACTTTTCACCCAACTCATCCGGATTAGGACTTTTCCAAACCTAGCCCTCCAAGCTAGGACCTGACCCTCCAAGCCCGGACTTTTTCACCTAATTCTCCAAGATGGGAATTTGCACCTAACCCTCCAAGTTAGGACTTTTCACCTAGCCCTCCAAGCTAGGATTTTCAACACCTAACCCTCCAGGTTAGAATTTTCCAACACCTAGCCCTCCAGGCTAGGATTTTTCATACCATGCCTGATCCCCGATCAGGACTTAATCATAATCAATAATCATCTACCTAAACTAAAATCGGTGTCAACACCAAAACAACAATCAGGGCCAGACTGCATCAACACCCACTAGGCTGACTACATTACACCTAGCCCAAGTAACGTTTTCTCGTCCTACGGATTCTAATTACTCTCATGTTTTTAAGAGATTCATACTCTGAACATGTCATGCTCTGGCCAGAGGCTTCGAGTAACAATCCGACGATAGACCTTGGGTATACATCTCCTCGCAAGGAGTGGTGAATCCTTTGTAGGCTGTTCAAACATCTTCAGGCACTTCGGCTTATACCCAATCATCTTGGGTCCACACCTCCTTGGAGATGCTTGCTTAAGATGTCAAAGTATAAGTCTCCATGACCAAGATGACTTGAACACCGCAAGTCAAAGAAACATCGCACTTAAGTTGTAGTAGGAACTTCATTGACATATCTATATGTAGACTACCATATGAAGTTTTACAGCCAGTCACTCCAATGAACTAGTTCCCTTAACTAGCATTCATGTTTATCTCCGGACATCCCAATGTCACCAGCCAGTGAGAATCAGCTAATTAGAGAATAACCCATGCTAGTCTCAACAGAATTGATAGTGTACGTATTTATCAATTCATCAACTAGGGACAATTTCAATACTTCACAATTGCACATGTAGAGATAATCACTAGTTATGAATTCATCACAAATTCTCTCATGTTGTGAATTGTATTGCGGACATTCAGTAAATGAGTTTAAGATCTCAATCAAATACATAAACATGTATACTCAAATAGTGAATATTCATTTATTAAAATAAATGATTACAATCATAAGGCAATTGCCTTAGGACACTTTTCTCATATCACTAACAGCCCCACCAACTATGACGAATGCCAGGGTTTTCTGTATTACTAAGGAGGACGCCGCGAATGCTTCTACGGTTGTCACAGGTCAGATACTTATTTACAGTCAGTATGCTACTGCATTATTTGTTACTGGGGCAACGCACTCGTTCATCTCTGTACCCTACACTAAGAAGATAGATATGCCCCCACAAGTTTTAGACTACAAGTTCTTAACGACTCTGCCTTCAGGAGAAATAATGACATCCACTCACGTGCTGCGTGTTGTGCCAGTCGGAATCACAGAAAGAGAACTCTACTGCGATCTGATAGTGCTCGACATGCGGGATTATGATGTTATCATGGGAATGGATTTTTCTGAGCAAATACGGTGCTTCTATTGAGTGCCATAAGCGAAAGGTGGTCTTTCAACCCGAGGCAGAATCCATGTTCGAATTTATCGGAGAGCCACGGAAAAGAACTGGGAAATTCTTATCGACTCTCAAAGCACAGAAGATGTTAGACAAAAGATACACTGGATTCCTAGCACATGTGGTCGACGTAAGTCAAACAAAGGACCAAAAGCTAGAAGATGTCAGGGTTGTATGTAATTATCCAGAGGTATTTCCAGATGAATTACCCAGATTAGCACCTGATAGAGAAGTGGAATTTGAGATCGAATTGGTTCCTGGTACGAATCCGATCTCCAAGGCACCTTACCGTATGGCGCCGGCTGAATTAAAGGAGCTTCAAGAACAACTACAGGAGTTACTCGATAAGGGATTTATTCGCCCTAGTCATTCTCCATGGGGAGCTCCGGTACTGTTTGTGAAGAAGAAAGACGGATCTATGCGAATGTGCATAGATTATCGAGCATTGAACAACGTGACGATCAAGAACAGGTATCCGCTCCCGAGGATAGATGACCTGTTTGACCAATTGAAGGGAGCCACCGTTTTCTCGAAAATCGATCTGAGGTCTGGTTATCATCAAGTTAGAGTAAAACAGGATGATATTCCGAAGACTGCTTTCTGAACAAGGAGCTACCCTTAGTCAAGGTCCTATGGCAAAGTCAAAGGTTCGAGGAAGCTACCTGGGAACGCGAGGACGAGATGAGACGCAAGTACCCAGAGCTATTCTAAGTTCGAGGATGAACTTTCACGAGGTATGGGGATTGTAACGACCCGTAAAATTTCATCAATATTTTTCTTTAAAGTATTGATCATGCCTAGATAGATTCTCGAGGAACATAGGACACTAGTATGAACCTTAGCATGATTATCCATGATTTTCGATATAGGTTAGGAAGCTAAGTAATAATGGGCCTTACATGGGCCCTTCTAATACCATGGTTATTAAGGGACCTTAGGTAAAAATGTTATCATGAATGGGAATGGATTTTAATTAGAAATATTAACATAAGCTTTAGTGGGCTCTTATATGGGCCTTGGCAAAAATAATTATAAAAGTAATAAAAAGGAAGTGCATGCACCAAGGATTGAACCTTGGACATAGTGTATCACCATGCATGTACTAACCAATTCACCTAGCAAGGGAGTCCTATTGGAGAATGAAGAGGATTTTAGTTAAGGCTAAAGGAAATGAAGGGTCACCATGAGAAGGGTCACCATGCCCCTTCACTTGCCTCCTTGCTTAGTATATAAGAGAGGGATGGGGGAAATGAAGAAATAACATGGCACTTAAGTTAGAGTTTCTCCTCCTCTTCTCTTCCATCAAAGCTTTCCTCCCTCCTTCTTCCTCCTCCTAGCCGAAACCCACAAGGGGTTTTCTCCCTTGGAAAAATTTCACAAGGGGACTTTCTCTTGGAGATTCAAGGCTTCCTACAAGGCTACAAGGGCTAGGGGTGATCAAGGGACAACAAGGTCTTCATCCTCTTCTCTATTTAGGGTCTATAACCAAGACACCAAGGGTAAGACTCCCTCACCTGTGGTATAATGGTTTTTCCTTGAAGTTTATCATGATTTAAGTTTTTGTTTGGGATTTATATTGAAGAAACCATGAATTAGGGTTTTTAAAGGTTTCGGCCAAGCAAATTTTAGAGGTATAAGATGATGTTAAGACCTCCTTTGTGCTTCCTAATATTTTCTCATGATGAATAAAGAATAAATTATGACTTGGGGAATTTTTGTAGCACCCTAAGGTCCTCTACAAGTTTCGGCCACCACCATGTTTTCATGGTTAGGATGGGATCTAACTCTCTAAGAATGTTCCTTATGTTTCCTCATGATGCAAGGGATGTTAATGGTGATTTATGTGAATTTTTACATGCTCTTGTGACCCTTGTAAGTTTCGGCCAAGATAGGTTATAGGGCAAGGAGTTAGGGCTAGCTCCAATCAAGGGTTCTAATGGCTTCTTATGGTATTGTATGTATTGGATTGGATATTTATGGTGAATTATAAAAATTACTCCATGAACTTATGACCCTCTAGGGTTTCGGCCAAGGTCAAATTGTACGGTTAGAAGTTAGGGTTAGCCCTAATCATGAGCTCTAATGGGTTCCTATGGCATTGTATGCAATGTACGGGTTTTTCTTTACTTATGGTACCTTACATGTTACTTGGACAATAGGACCTCTCCTCTTCCAACTTTCGGCCAAGCACCTCAATTAGGGCTTAGGTTGAGTTAGGATTTCAAGAATATTTGTTTATGGCTTATTATGATGTATATATATGTTCAAGCATGTGGTACGAATTTTATGTTACCTAAAACCCTAACCTCATGTGCTATGATTCATGATTGTGTAAGTTGATGTTAGATACCATGTTTAGTAAGTTTCATTCATGAATGTTTTAAACTCTATACCATGAACATATGTGTTATGAAGAACGCCTAATGTTTGTGTAGAACGATGCATATCTTAAGTTAAACGCCTATGATAGATATATGGTTAAGTAGACATATGCATGTTCTATATTGAATGCTATGAACCTAGGTAGTATGTATCATGTTCATATGAATCCTACCCATGCATGCTCTATAATGGATACTATGATTATGTATGCTAGATGATATGTACCATGAATGAAATGCATGTTTACCTTATGTACCATGATCATGCAAGCTTTATGAACCAAGATGATGTTTATGCCTGGAGGCATAATTATGTATGTATGTTATATTTTATGAAGGAAGATGATGAATGAAGATAATGTTTATGCCTTTAAGGCATAATGATGTTATGTATTAAGTATGAATGAGGAAATGCCAAGTATGTTTTATGTCATGTTTCATGTAACAAGATTATGTTTATGTCTTAAGATATGCTATGTATGTTCTATGAATGATGAAGCATGCAAAGTTATTTTACTTTATGAATGGGCTTGTACCGGACCGAAGTAAGGGTCCAAGGGATGGGCACCTTAAGAACGCCTCGGTTCTGGACTACCGTAGCTGTCCACGGTTCTGGGACTACCGCAGCTGTCCAACAGGGATGGGCACCTTAAGAACGTCTCGGTTCTGGAACTACCGTAGCTGTTCCTACCCTAGTAGGTCGAGACTAGCTACCTCGCATTTATTTAGGGATGCGCGCATATGATGTATGTATGTGGTACAAGCCGGGGACCCCTATGATGTTATGATTATATTCAAGTATTTATAATTATGGTTTTCAAATAAGCATCCTTATGATATATGCATTTGACTCATGCATCCATTCATGTTATGCATCTATTCCATGATAAGTATTTCTTATGTTTATGTCAAGAACCATGCCATGTTAAGTATTTCTTATGTTTATGTCAAGAACCATGCCATGTTAAGTATTTCCTATGTTATGTCAAGAACCATGCCATGTTAAGTATTTTACATGCCTATGTTTTGTATCAAGAACTTCTATATGTTAAGAATGTTATTTGTTTTATGTTATGCGATGTATGGTTTTAGTGAGTAGGAAAGAGTCTTACTAAGCCTATGTACTTATAGTTTTACTTTCTTATACCACAGATCAAGCAAGGGGATATTAAGGGAAGCAGCAGGAGGGGCAAGAGTGTGTGTGTGGCAGTGACATGACAAAAGAAAAAGAAAAAAAAACTTTAAATAATTATGCCTTGTCACATGTCCTATATTTTTCATTGTCCTCTTAAGTCTTATGCTATACTTATGATGGTTATGTCTAAGAATACACTTGCTACTTATGTTGCTTATGGATGACTTATGTGATTTTTATATCATGATACTATGTATGATGATAATATGCTAAGTTACCATGTCGTCATGTTTAGGAAGGATAGTTAAGGCATGTATACATGATTCAAGTATTAGTTGCATGGGTTAAACGCATGTATGTATTAAGTTTTAAATTATTCCGCTGCATTACAATGTTCATATGTCTATATGTATGTTAGCGTAACGTTGTCTCTCGCCACGCCGTAAGGTCTGGATAAAGACAGGCGTTACAGCGGATGAGTTGGCTAAATTGGCCAGCTCAATCGGATCTTGGGTACTTCCCCAGCCGGGTGGTCCGACCTTGTTGGTCATGCAAATAGAGAGACAAGCTGACCTAGAGCTGGAGTCTGACTGGAGGACTCCACTCCTTACGTACCTCACGAAAGGAGTTATGCCGGCCGACCGAGAAGAAGCTCGGTTGCTCAAAAAATATGCAGCTCGGTACACCATGGTCGGCAACGTGTTATACAAGAGGGCATTCTCCCGACCCCTACTCAGGTGCCTGGGCAAGGAAGAAGCAGATTATGTGCTAAGGGAAATCCACATGGGCGTCTGCGGAAACCACGCAGGGGCCAGCACGGTGGCTCGGAAGGTGTTATTGGCCGGCTACTACTGGCCGGCCCTGAAAAAGGACGCAAATAAGTTGGTCTCCACTTGCCTGTCCTGTCAGAAACATCACTATCTCCCGCATTGACCGTGGAAGAGATGAAAGCATCGGCGGTTTCCTACCCTTTCGATCAGTGGGGCATGGATATTGTTGGGCCCTTCCCGACTGCCGCGGCCCAAAAGAAATATTTGTTGGCGGCCGTCAATTACTTCTCCAAATGGATAGAAGCCGAGGCCTTAGCGTGCATCACCGAGCGGGCGGTGATCGGGTTCCTGTGGAAGGACATCATGTGTCGATATGGAATTCCGCACAAAATCGTCTCGGACAACGGGAGGCAGTTCCAAGGGCGGAGAATACGGTAATGGTGTTCGAAGTACGGCATTAAGAAGGCCTTCACCTCCGTGGCATATCTACATAGTAACGGCCAGGCAGAAGTGGCCAACAGGGAAATTCTAAAAGGGTTAAAGACCAAGCTGGATCATGCTGGAGGAACATGGGTAGATGAGCTCCGGAGCGTCTTATGGGCTCTGCGGACTACACCTAAAGAAACTACTGGGAGCACACCTATCCAGCTGGTCTATGGGAGTGAAGCGGTGGTCCCAGTCGAGGACCGACGGGCGGCTTATGACGAGAACAACTCGGAAAGGAGACGGCTAGAGCTGGACCTGGTCGATGAAATCCGAGACAAGGCAACTGCTAGAATGTTTGCATATCGGTAGAAAATGAAACAGAAGTACGATCGGAAGGTGCTTCCTAGAGCATTCCAAGTGGGGGACCTGGTCTGGAAGAGAGTCAAGCCTGTTGGAGATGTTAGCAAGCTGGAGCCACAGTGGGGAGAACCCTTCAAAGTTGTTCAGAAGCTCACCTCGGCGGCCTACTACCTGGAGAATGAGCAAGGGAAGAGGTTGGATCGACCCTGGAGTGTGGTTCACCTTCAGCCCTACCGGGTGGCCGAATGAGAGCTTGTAATGTGAATGTACAATACTCATGATAGTGGAAAAACACGGTCCTCACTCCACTCGTAGGTACTCCAGACTCTAGTCTCTGCACGAGTTACAATCGGGATCCGCTCCCCTCTATCCCTTGGATCGACTCTCAGTCGGACGCGTGACGGCCCACGATCCCTGAGTCCTGCCCGACCGAGTGCGCAAACTCTTGCCTTGCCAGCAAGTTATAAGCGGACCAGCTTCCGCGCCCCACTCGGTTAAGTGTCTCCGATCAGACGCGTGGCGGCCCACACTCCTGAGAATCGGCCTGAACTAGTGTCCCGACTCTCATCTCCGAACGAGCTACAATTCCTCGGATCGTCTCTCAGTCAGACGCGTGGCGGCCCACGCTCCCTGAGTCATGCCCGACTGAGTGCGCAAACTCTTGCCTTGCAGCAAGTAATAAGCGGATCAGCTTCCACGCCCCATTCGGTTCAGTGCCTCCGATCGGACGCGTGGCGGCCCACGCTCCTGAGAATCGGCCTGAACCAGTGTTCAGACTCTCATCTCCAAACGAGCCACAATCCCTCAGATCGGCTCTCAGTCGGACGTGTGGCGGCCCACGCTTCCTGAGTCATGCCCGACCGAGTGCGCAAACTCTTGCCTTGCCAGCAAGTTATAAGCGGACCAGCTTCCCCGCCCCACTTGGTTCAGTGTCTCCGATTGGACGCGTGGCGGCCCACGCTCCCTGAGTTATGCCCGACCGAGTGCGCAAACACTTGCCGTGCAAGTAAGTTATAAGCGGACTAGCTTCCGCGCCCAACTCGGTTCAATGTCTCCGATCGGACGCGTGGCGGCCCACGCTCCTGAGAATTGGCCTGAACCAGTGTCTAGACACTCGTCTCCGAACAAGCTACAATCCCTCAGATCGGCTCTCAGTCGGACGCGTGGCGGCCCACGCTCCCTGAGTCCTGCCCGACCGATTGCGTAAACTCTTGCCTCGCCAGCAGGTTATAAGTGGACCAGCTTCCGTGCCCCACTCGGTTTAGTGTCTCCGATCGGGCGTGTGGCAGGCCACGCTCCTGAGAATCGGCCTCAACCAGTGTCCAAACTCTCGTCTCCGCACGAATTACAATCGGGATCCGCTCCCATCTATCCCTCGGATCGGCTCTCAGTCGGACGCGTGGCGACCCACGCTCCCTGAGTCTTGCCCGACCAAGTGCGCAAGCTCTTGCCTCGCCAGCAAGTTATAAGCGGACCAGCTTCCGCGCCCCACTCGGTTCACTGTCTCTGATCGGATGCGTGGCGGCCCACGCTCCTGAAAATCGGCCTGAACCAGTGTCCAAACTCTTGTCCTCACGAGTTCTAAATCGGGACCCGCTCCCATACACCTCCTCGGCTCGACCTTTAGTCGGGCGCGTGGTGGCCCACACCCCCTGAGTAGGGCCCGAGTGAGTGCATCATTGCTGGTCCTTATGGGGCCCATTGCTCAGCAAGGGTGTTTCGAACTGCCCGAGCTAGGAACTTCGCTCGATTAACTCAGACGTGGTCTCCAAGTACAGAATCACTCACTCTCACCTGAGCAACCAGCAATCAGAAGCTATTATGCTTAAGTGTCCTGACCGTCATTTGCAAAGGGTCAACTACCTAAGGGTGTTTCCTCCCGAGTGGCCGATACACAGAAACCGTTATACTCGCGTGTTTCGTATTCTCACTCGACAAAGTGGGTCTGGGCTAGAGTACCCTCGCTCGGGTCACTTACGCTGCCTGGATTATCAACACTTAAACATCACGCATATATGTGCAGACACAAAAAGGGGAAAAACTGACATTTATAATACTGTGGCTAATACAAAAACGAGGCGTGGCCTCTATTCAGCAAAAAGAAGATAAAGAAAATGTCCCTCAAAACGATGGTTCATGGTTCGTGGGCTGCCTGACAAGCCTCTCTTTGAAACTTGTCTCGGTGCAGGGACTCGGCATATACTTTGGCATGGTGTAATCGCCGCTGAGTTGCCTTCAACACTAATGCCTGGACGTCATGCTTCTGTTTGAGTTTGTGGAGCTCCGCCGAACAAGCAGCCTGCTGCTCCTCTTTGGACTTCAGATCAGCGCGGAGGGCAGAAGTTGCTTGGCAAGCCTCCAAGAGCTATACCCTGACCTTAGCCACCTCCGTGTTGGCATGACGTTCAAGGACTCAAGCCACACGCTCTGTTTGCTCCAAGCAAGCAATGCAGAGCCGCGCTTGAGTAGCCGAGGCATCTGCGAGATTTAATGTGGACATCAGCTCGTCCAGATGAGCCGCTGAGCCCAGGGAGTGCTCGAGAAGGTTCAAGTTCTCGACGCGCAACCGGCTCAGGGTTTCTTCATTAGACGGCAGCTCCGCATGATGAAGTTGCGTCTCTAGCTTTTCTGCTCGAGCTTCGGATAGTTGCAAGGCCCGAGCGTAGCTCATCAGGCAGACGATCATATCATAGGCCGAGGCATACGCCTGCAAGAAGGGCAGCAAGCGTTAAAATTTCAAAGGAAAAAATCACCGGTGAAAGGGAAAACGCACCTGACTGGTTGTCGAGATAAAGGCGTCAGCGCATTGGATAGGGCCCCAGAAGCATGCTTCCTGGAGGCCGTCTTGAAAATGCTCGTCGAGCGGGCCATATAGATGCATCGCTTGAGCCGACTCCTTGAACTCGGGCCCAGAGCTAGGGCTCGCTTGGTAGCCCGTGGTAGGGTCGGCTCGGGACGACCTTACCAAGTGCAGAGGGTGGCTGATAGTAGCCCCTACAGCATTGGTCGAGGCGGTCTAGCCGACCGACCTACCTGAAGAACCGCCCTGGACCACAGAGGGCAAACCAGCAGGAGCACCTACCGCAGAGGACGCTGGAATGAAAGCCCCCGGCTGATGCGGAGCGGGGAAGGCCTCGCGAGCCGGCAAAGGAAGAGAGGTCCCACAGGATAGCGGAGGAGGAATTGCCTCCTGATCTTTGTACCAGGGGACGGAGGCCGTGGGCTCCGCAGAGTGCTCTGCAGGAGAAACAACCCCGACCTACTCCACCGGGCAGAAAGTGGCGGCAGTTCCGTGTGAGAATAAGGAATTAGCCGATCGGAGCATCTGACGCCTGGTTGCGAAAGGCTGATCGTCCGTATCTATGGCTGCCAGATCGGAAGTTGGAGCCTCTCTGACTGGTTCCTTCCCCTTACCTGAAGTACCCATATCAGGGAATGTTGTTGCCAGAAACGCATTTATTGGAGGAGGAGAATCGGGGGGGAGTAAAAGCTCGAGGCATTCCATGTCTAAATCTTCTGAGGATGACATCTAATAATGAAGGATCGCCGAGGGAGGCGACCGTAAGGATAATAGAAGGGGCGAGAAACACTGGATGGGCTGGAACTCAGGCTGATGGTAACACCTACAGTCATCGCCTATATATAGGGGAAGGTAACCGATCTCGGCCGTTCAGAGAAAGCCTCAGCAAATGGCGGGATTGAAGAATAACCCTCCGATCAGATCAGGTGGGAATCTCGAGGCTCGATGTGACGAAAGCATGCTCTTGGCGGTGAACGGTTCATCACCCGAGATCACTAATGACCAGTGATGGACGCTTCAATGCCCGGTACGTCATTCACCCAGGGATAAGTCCCTTCAGCCATTAATGCAGTCGCCAGAAAGTAGAATACGAATCGGCCCGATGGGATGATCGAAAGGACGTAGCCTGTGTTGAGGCAATCGGCCCATAAATGATTGGAAGATCATGGTTTTGTTGTGTGTGGTTGAATATGTTTAAGGTTAGAGTGTTATGTTATATTTGATGTGTGTGATTGAGTTTGCAGGACTTGGAGAATCACACATGTTGGACATATCCGAGGGACGAGAGCCGAGGGAGGAGAGCTCCAAGGGCAAGCCAGGAAGTAGACTTCAAGGGCACACGTGAAGGGTGGCATGGAGGCAAGCTAAGGGAAGGCTTGCGTGCGCATCCGAGGGACGATAGCCAGAGGAAGAGGACTTCAAGAGGCAAGCCAAGGGAGCAAACCTGAAGGCATATGTGAAGGAGAAGGTCCGGAGTGGCTGGAGCTGAGCTAAGAGGCAGGGCAGTCGACTGGCCATGGGGCAGTCGACTGGCCATGGGGCAGTCGACTGCCAAAACCCACAGAAAGTTTTCTGCCTCGGACCAGTCGACTGCCCTCTGTGAGTTTGTCCTGTTCATCTATAAAAGGAGCACCTTTTTGCATGTGCACGGTACGGTTCCATACAGTGTCGAAGTGCTGCTCGTCTGAAGAGTGTTTTCCACTTCCTCTCTTGTATTCTACTGTATTTTGAAAAGAGGAAGATCGACTGTAAAGGTTTCTCCACCTCAAGGAGAGTTTTCGATAGTGAAAAGTGGTGCTCGCGGCGTGGGTCCTTGGACTAGTCACCCATCTGGGTGGATACCAAGTAAACGATAAGTGTTAGCATTGTAATTGTTTTCATTTGCATATTATTTCCGCTGCGCTAACAAATTTGTAGAGATCCAATCCGAAAAAGTGCTATTGACCCCCCCCCCTCTAGCATGCCTTGACGATCCTTCAGGCTGGTCAGCCAGACAACCGAGACCGAAAGGGTTAACCTAATCCGGACCCTTGGCAAACCGCAAAACCCTTGGTTTGGATCTCGGCCGGACGCGTGGCGGTCCACCCTCCCCGGTCCTGACTCGACCAAGTGACCAGATCCTCACAGACGGGCGAGCTCCCGCAGGTCTCTTGAGTCCAGTCCCAATCGGACGAGCAGCGACTCATGCTCCTCAAGTACTAGGCAATTAAAGAGCTCCTCAGAAAATGGTTGGCTCCCAGTCAGCTGACTCGAAGAACTTGTAGCCGGAAGCTATAACATCCAAGTGTCCCATGCGAGCGCCCGCAAGACCCAGTAGCCTGAGTACATCCTCGCCCGAACGGTGGACACTTGAGGATGTTGGTGCAAGTTGCATCAGTGATGTCCTCCTCTAAGTGTTTCAATGTTTGACAATATACTTAAGTCAGTGATACATTGAACAAGGGAAGGGTGAGTGAAGAAAATTGGACCAAGGTGAACCAAAGTCCTAGTTAACCTAGGCACGAAGTCCTGGTTCGAAGAATTGGGCACTAAGTCCTGGCAAAGGGCTGGGCACCGAAGACCTGACCGGAAGTTGGGCACTAAGTCCTGGTCGAGGACTGGGCAAGAAGTCCTGGCCGAGGGCTGGGCACCGAAGACCTGGTTCGAGGAATTGGGCACAAAGACCTGGCCGAGGGTTGGGCACTGAAGTCCTGGACCTAGGGTTTGGGCATGAAGTCATGGTCCGAGGGACTGAACAACGTAGTTGAGCGATGACTAAGGACAAAAGTAGAGACGGGTTAGGGTTCGGACGTCTCGAGATCCGAGAGTATTGGAGGCTAAGCAAAAGTCCACCCGAAGGACTGGGTGGCAACCGTCTCCTGGATGGAGTAGGTGAAAGGCATGTTCTCGGGGGTGGGAACTTGTGTTGGTTCGACCTAGGGTTTCATGGAAATCCAAAGTTAGAACCAAGTCCTTAAGGTTAAGATTGTGTGTATATTTGCTTTGTATTTGTATATCTTGCAGGTACCTAGAATGGAAGACAAAGCAAGCGAACAATACACAATGCGGTTGGAAGCCTGGAAGCCAGGCACCCCCATCAATGGGGGTGCCCCAATGGAATCAGGCGCCCCCATCAATAGGGGTGCCTAACTCAAAGAGGCTAAGCAGATTCAGCAAAGGAAGGCAGAACAGGCTTCCATTCAGGCGCCCGGTACCATACGGGTGCCCCCTTCAGCTTAGGCACCCCTGTGGAGAGGATAAGCGCTGACTGGGCCTGCGGATAAGAGATCGCGCAGGAAAGGCCACGTGTAGGCGCCCCCATCGACACAGGCGCCCGTATGAAGCCTATAAAAGGGGCTTCGACCCCTCAGCTTCACACACAACTTCCAAGATCGATTCTGAGCATTCTGACTGACGACAAAGCGCTAAAGACGAGGCTCTACGACCGGGAGGCTCCAGGAGGAAGTGTGCGGCACTTCGGAGGTCCAGATCGGTCGAGTCTTCGACCTTAATTCTTTTGGTTTGCTTTTATTATTCTGCACTCAATTTCATATACGTTTGTTTGTAATTATTGCACTGTAAGACGGGTTTCTCCACCTCTGAAAAGTCCGGAAAGGAGACCAATAGTGGATGGGCGTTCCCGTGCATAGGCCTTGGATGTACTGACCCTAGGGGGTCGAGAACCAAGTAAAAAATCCCGCGTGCAATCTGTGTCGTTTGTTTTGTTCTTTGTTTTTCTGTTTTCCGCTACTACTAACGCTTTATTTAAGTACGAACCGAAAAGTTTACGATTTACTGTGAAGATTTCTGAGTCGATATTCACCCCCCGCCTCTATCGACGGCACCGGTCCTACAAGTGGTATCAGAGCCAGACCACTCTTCACCGGACTAACCGCCGACGGAGCAAAGACGCCTGGAGTTGAGAGGAAGCCAGGGGTGAATCTGGTATAATTTTTTTTAAATGTCTGTTTTTAAGTTCCATATTATATGCTTCACGTGCAGGGAGAGAGGGCACTATAAAAATCAGTGCCCTACTCGTAAGAATCGTTCCTCACCGGCGGCAAAGGAGGCACCAGCGCCAGAAGTCCGGAGGAACAAGGACCACATCAAATGTTTCAAGTGCGAGAAATACGAACACTACAAAAATAAGTGTCCGGCAAAGGTACGCAAAATTTACATTTCGAAAACTTTTCAAATTCCTGCACTGTCTTATGATAATTTAGTTAATTTTTCTGATAAATTAGAATTATTGCATAGTCATGTAAATATCTTACATGACCAGTTAGAAAATATAAATAATGCTAAAATATCAGAAATTAATTGTTTAATTCTGAATGTCAATTCGATAATCTCTAAAGTAAATTTTGAGATTAAATCTGATAATCTTGAAGATAAGTTAGAAATTAAATTTGATAACTCTGAAGATAATTTAGAAATTAAATCTGATAACACTGAATTCAAATTTGAAAATCTTAAGGATAACACTGAATTCAAATTTGAAAATCTTAAGGATAATCCTGAAACTAATAATAAAATTATTGAAGATAATTTTGAAATTCTTGAGGATAATTCTAAGGATATTTCTGAGGTTAATGGAGATGAAATCTTCCTAAATGATAATTTAATTGTCAAATCTTTAGATAATATTGAAAATTATTACAAAACATTAACTAGTGGCCCAAATTACTCCACCTATGCTGAAGGATGTGATTCTGAGGATGAGGAGGAGATGGAATTTTCTGAGATCAAGGTCATAGTCAATAAAAATTACAAAGATTCAAATAAACCAGAATTATTGGAAAAACTTAAAAAGATAAATAAAGAAGAAATAGTGGATGAGTCAGAAATTTTCGAAATAATGAAAATTATGAACTTAAACCCACAACTATTAATTAATCATTTCAACCTTAATTATTCAAGTTTTAATTAATTCAATTAATTCTTAATTAATTCAATTAAATCTTAATTAATTCAAATTCAAATTAATTCTTAATTAATTCAATTAATCCTTAATTAATTTATTTTTAATTAATTTCAATTAATTCTTAAATAACTTAAACTCAAACTAAGTAAAATCCTACCCAAACCAGAATAATTAATTTAATAAAATTAAAAATGTCAAAGTGGGTCGGCATATTCACGGGTTCACACGACATGTATCAAATCGGGAATTTGATACATCTTTAGAAACTTAATTAAAATTTTTTTTGACTTGTTTGAATCATGCATTAATGCCATGAACATGCATTTGCTATTTTTTTTAAATATATGTCATGCCATTCATGTTTAATTTTATGCATAATTTAGAACGGCTATAAAAAAAGAATAGTTGAAACTTGAACAACCTAGTATTAGGTGGAGGTGAGATGATAGTACGTTAGGGAAGCCCTTCTAATAAGGTCAAGTATATTCTACTTGGTATGTTTAGTCTGGTGGAACTAGCCAAAACTACCGATCCAAAACCTAAGCTAGTTAAATCAAAAATTTTCAAGAAGTAATTTGAAAATAAATTTTCGATTAAAGACTTTATTAAGGAAAGGGTTGATGATCCAATAAGGCTACGGCCAAAGAAGGCATTGTGCCTCGCCAAGACCTGGAAGCCAATTACCGAAAATCAAATTCACTTTACTATTTGATAAATTTGAATCTAACACAAGTTTCAATTAATCTTAGATTTAACAATGAATTAAGAAAAATGATTCAAGCATCTCACAATGCACCATAAGGCAACCATGCTTGCTATATTGAGACATCTAAAATGGGTGAGATGTTAAGGACTAATAAATTGAAAAATATTTTTTAAAATTATTTTTCAAAATGGTTAAAATATTTTTCTAAAAATATACTTTCAAAATAGTACTTCAACATAATAATATTTTTATGAATTTCATGATTGTCTGATTGCTTATACATATTATAGATTTTCAAAAAGTATATTCCTTTTGAAAAATTGGTTGACTCACACAATTAGACACAAGTCTTCTAGGACAACACTAAAGTTCCTTAAGGCACTTAGATAGAGTCAAACGGTGTTGAGTATAGGGGGAGTGTTTTTATTCTTTTGAAATGTTTTTCGAAAATTATACTTTAAATTACTATCACTTATGTTTTCGAAAAAAAGGGGTTATGCTTTCAAAATTATTCTCATTCCAAGTTGAATTTTCTAAAACCTTATCTTCTTAAAAATTACCATATTTCAAAGTTGTTCTTTTGATTTTGATAAACCATAAAGACACAGAGGAAGTTTACTTAATGATCTACAAGGACTCCGAGGATGTGGCAAATTTAGGGGGAGTCTAAACCAAAAAGAAATTATTTCCAACAAGTATTTTCTTTAACAATTATTTTTTTGAATTATTAGATAATTCTTTTAGTCTAAGCCAAACACTAAGAACTCAGAGGAAGAGTACTTGTGGTCAACAAGCTTCATAGGACTGGGTCATGTTTAGGGTGAGGTCAAATTAAAAGAATTATTGAATATTTCAAGGAGATATGTTTTCATGAACGGTATTTTCAAATCCTTCTGAAAACATAAGTAATTTTCTTTCAAATACTATCATTTTTTTATATATGATTATTTTCAAGAATTTTTTTTTAAAATAGAATCAATTTGAAATAATATTTTTCTTGAGTTTGGAAAAAATTTCAGGACACCTAGAAAGATGTCCTTGTAGTTAACAAGGCTTCCCAGGATTGTGTCAGACTGGAAGATAAACCAAGTCAAGTAAAATATTGTGCCTTCAAAAATTCATACATTTTCCAAAATGTACTTGCATACATTTTCAAAGTACTATCATTTTGACTTATCCAAATTCTTTTTGGAAATAGTACTTACTTGAATTTGGAAAATTTTCTAGGACACCTAGGAAATGTCCTTGTAGTTAACAAGGTTTCCTAGGATTGTGTCCGACTAGAAAAGATACCAAGTCAAGTAAAGTATTTTCAAAAATGCTAATAATTTTCAAGAAGTACTTAATTTTTCAAAATTCATAATATTTTCAAAAAGTACTTATGTTTTTCAAATTCATAATATTTTTTTTAAAAAGTACTTATGTTTTTCAAATTCATAATATTTTTTTTAAAAAAGTACTTATGTTTTTCAAATTCATAATATTTTTTTAAAAAAGTACTTATGTTTTTCAAATTCATAATATTTTTCAAACAACACTTATATTTTTCAAAAATGCATAAGATCCTTCAAAGTGACTTATATTTTTCAAAGATACAGATATTTTAAAAGTACTTGCATCTTTCAAAAAGCTCAATATCTTTTAAAAGTACTTGCATTTTTTTTTCTTTCAAAGTACAAAGTTTTGCACCAATATTTTGAAAGTATTATTTTAAAATGCATATTTCTCTAAGGAAAAATTATTTAAGTATGCAATTCCTTTTGAAAATCCTTCTCAATAGAAATTTTTTAAGGCAAAATTTTTTTAACTTTCTGAAATACAAAATAATTTTTATGCACAATACTTTTCAAGGTGTAATTTTCTGTGCAATAAACTACCTCTCTACTATGATTTCAAAAACTATACTAAGTACCTTCAAAAGAAAATCTTTTATTATTAGTGCAAGTGTTTTTGGTCATTTTTTTTATGTATGACAAAGGGGGAGAGTGAGAGCTTAAGTTAGAAAATTTTTGCTCTCTTACCGAAGGATAAAAGGAAAA